>JAGXCT010037067.1:86071-103757 GCA_022495035.1 Philopotamus ludificatus | reverse complement strand
TTTTTATTTTATTTTTATATTTCTTGAAAATAAGCCAAATTATGTGAGACCGTTGGTCGGTGTAAGGTGATACCGTATCTGGCTAAGTATTGCAAAAATTGTTTTCCTTAACACTATGACGGCCGGGCTAGGCGAATTTCGTCAGGGGCTGGCAAAATTTTTTGAGAATTTACGAAAAAAAACTTCATATATATTCATTAATACATGCATAGGTATGAAATAATTAAAAAAGATGTAAATGCTAGATGTCTCTGAGATATCTGTACAACTCCTTTGTATGAAAATATTTACTCAATATGTTTTTCTAGTGGTGAATCAGTCTTTCAAAAAAGAAAAGTTGATGATTTTTTAACTGTTTGAAGCAAAGTTGAAGATAATTGTTTTAAAATTGAAAAGAAGGGGTCTGCGTTGAATTATTTTTGGTGGAAAGTAAAACTGATACTTCGTCATTCAACTCTTTATCATTTAACACTTGTTCTAACAATCGATGAAATTCTTTTTGGCAAAACAGGAATTGAGTGTTTAAACGAGAGATTGTTGTACATAAATACATTTTTTTAACTTCTGGAAATAGGTACTTAGATACAAGTTTTTGTTTTGTTATAATTTTTAAAACCTTTTATCATCTAAAATAAAAAAAGATTATTTTTTAAGCGTGTCATGACATACGAAAAGCTTCTTAAAAAACATTTAAATGACATTTGAATATAATTTGACTTAATAAAAAGCTTGATAAAAAAAGTTCTTTTTTTTAAAAAAGCTCTGCATATATTACATCAATGATTCGAATTAAATACATCAATAAAGGGTTTATATTGCATTTTTATGTAATTTAAATATTTTATAAAATTCCAACTGGAATCAATTTAGTTCATGTATATTTAACAAAACTAAAATAAAGTATAATAATAACCTTTGCGTCAAATTCGTATTTAAATTAAACGATCGAATATTGTGCATTTTGCGCGAAAATCCAAACAGGCACTATCACATATTGCGCAATCACGGCATGCGCGCGGTGTGTTCCGCGACGAGTCGGCTCAGTCGCCGTGTAGTCGCGGTACGCGCTCGTCGTGTGCGTCTCACTCCCGTTTGTTTAGTCGGTTTTCTCGTAGTCCCGGAAACTTTTGTATGTGTATCCAACGAGTGCGGGTAGGGTCTAGCTGAGCTAGAGCGCCCCGGGAGTGCTCGCTCGTAGAGGTTTCCTGGCCGCCTGGCCCCTCAGCCTCTCAGCTCTCAGCCCTGCCGAGCCAGCCTCCGCAGTCATGCGGGCCGTCGCTGCTGCTGCTGCCGCCGCCGCCTGCTGCTCGGCCAAGAAGACCGTCGAGGAGAAGCTTAGGGAGGACCCGGATTTATCTCAGGTAAAAATGCACCTGTACCCAAACAACTGCAGGTGCCAACTTTGACATGTCAATAATAACATTCCTACAAACTACGATCGCTTTATCCGCAATCACACTGAACAATGCATTCATATTTTACAATATATTTTATCAATATATAAATTTAAATATTTCGACCGTTAAATCGAGTATGCCCGTAAATTAAATTTTCGTATTTCGCGGTCAACGACCGTGGATTACTCGACGGAACTGCTAGTTCAAATGTTTCGCTATGCAAACCTTGATCTATTATTTTTTCATACATACATCTAATTGTTAAAAAAAAGTTAACAATAGACTAGTAACATTATTTGTCATATAGAATTTATTTTTTATCTGCATTTTCGATTCAAATGTACATATCGTTTATAGAGATCATTTATATTGTAAAAAAATGACGGCAGTAATTTCATTGATCAAAATTAAAATATTAACCGTCGTCGGTTTTTGTATCTATGGTCATTGTCCACACACTATGGTCTTGAATATGCTCAGGTGTGATCGAACAGAAATCTACTATACCGACATCACCCACCTCAACCTCTTTTTTTTATAAATATAACCTATAATATTTATTTTTTTTACGTTTATATGTATGCGATAATAAAGCATTATAATTTTACATACAAATGTATATATCATGACAAGTTACTATAAAAACGAATTTTGATTACAATTTATATAACGTCATAAGAAATTTTGAATGAAAACTATTTTCAATGATGTCAAAAATAGAATTTATAATATTGTGTAAGTGTATCGATTATCACAGTATTTCTGTAACCTTTTCCACTATAAAGCCACACGTATTGGCGCAAAAGATTTTTCAGCAAACATTTTAATAAATAAAATAATGTTTTTAATTATATTAGATCGAACCCTATATTTGCTTCTCAATAATTTTCCCATGAATATATTTTTTATAAATTCGACTATAAAATAATGAAAGCAACTGATAGATTCGACCATGAAAGATAATGGAGAGATTCATTACACACGTCAATTGAATACTATAGAAATATTTCAATTATTTACCTGAATATTATGTTTCGAAAAACATTCCGAGCGATTTTTCAAATAATTATTGGACTATGCAATACGACGACACGATCTTTGATACCTAATAAATAAAAACAATTATTTTTTTAATTTAAATTCAAATAAATGAATGCAGTTTAATTTAAATTAAAAAATATATTACTTTCTATCATCGTTGTCAATGAGTATCTTGTTCAATTCGGGGGTTATATTCTGATTTAATTATTTAATAAATATATACAACTATCGTTTGACTTTATATCAAAGTGATCTATCCGATTAAATCTGCCATCTCGACTTCCTCAGTCTTCACCGAGCACATTTCCCCGAAGACTAATTTAATTGGTCATCATGCGGGCGAGAGTACTGACCATTTGAGTAATTGGGTAATACACATTCAAAGCCACCGCTCGATCTAGGGATTGTCTATAAATTAATGGTCGGCCCTTCCAATATGTTTACGGCGAAACTGCGAACCTTCCGGTTGGCTGGCAACATTAATATTTAATTTGCAGGACTGTCCGACCCTCGGACGTAGTCTGCCAGATAAGGATCCCGAACCTTTGACCATTTTTTAATATGAACACATTCTTAAAGTCTATTCCGCACGTGTGGGTCTAGTAAACCTGGGTACCTGAGTCTTGTATTGATTATTATTATGTAATTCTTGCGGATTTGTTACCGTTCGTGACCCTGTTTTTAGGTCTTCCACTGCCTTTTTTTGGAAAAATCAATATCTCACTGTTAAAAATCGCAGTCGATAACTTATTGCAAACCGCGTTTCGGTTTAACACTCTATAGGAAATATTTACTGCATTATAAAAAATATATTTTTTTTTTTTCAAAATCTATACCTAATATGCCAGTATTTTTTTTCTATCTATAAATATAATTAAAAAATGAATCACGACTGCCATATTTAATGCAATCTACAATCTCGTCGATTACTATAGTCGTTGTCGACATATGTGTCGATGGGGTAGTTGAATGCATTTTGCTGGCAAATGCATCCAATTGCATTTGGCACCCTTCGGGCGTGAGGGCCCACTCACTGATTTGAACTTTTGATAAAATATTACTATATAAAATTATATAACAATAACGCGCCAGGGGGCTATATGATTTAAAGGTAACAGCAAGACATCGTATGGATTTTTTTTATATAAAAAAATCTGGTGTGGAAATATAGAACACATATTTTACAGCCAGTTTCGTGACTTTCGACGGATAGAAAGGTTTTCTTTTTTACAAATTTTGTATAACGTTTATTCAAAGAAAATTAAACAGATACATGAATCAACTTCATATTTTTTCCTTTGCGGAATAAAACTACTAAAATTTGGTGAAAATGTAACACAGCATTATCATTAGCATATAATCACTCCTTTATTAGGGTTATGCTTTTTAATGTACATTGCAACAGTTTCCCATGCTTTCAGCATTTCTTTTATTCCCCAGATTGTGATTGTTGTTTCCCTGTTACCTCCTCCACCTTTGACAAACTCTGCTCCATAACTTCTTACTCTGAGACACAATGCAGCTCCATAAGCTCGACGGTGGTCAGCTCATGGCTGTGTTATTCAACAAGCTCATCGATATCATTGTTATCCACTTCCTGTCCCATGAACTTGGCCAAAGACACAATCTCGTTCACTATAGGTTCCACGGCTACTGTATCAAACCTCTCATACATGAGGCCAGGCCATACATGCCTCAAAGTCTGGGGTGCTCGTTGAGCGATGTTCCACTGTGAATTCAATTTCGCGCATTGTTGTCCTGGTATTCATTGGCGCAGAAGAACATAATCTTATGTTACAAAAAATAATGAGCGATGGTTAAAAAAGTAAACAAAATGATTAAAATTATCAACCAACGGCTCCTTTGATTCACGACGACTTGTATGAAACAGCATTTTCTTACTTATGATACCAACCTAAACGGGTTTTAAAGTTCCAACGAGAGCTGCAGATTTGTATGGCTCGATATCAAGAAATGTATAAACAATTTGTGAAACAAAAAACGCAAAGTGGATAATCCATTTCATTAAAATATGAAATTCGATAACACAGGACACTAATAACAAATAAAAAGATTAGATTTTACTAACACATTAGACGTGTCGTTAGTATTATTTTTTTCCTAACTAAAATACATATGCATGAATGATGTTTTCTATAATGTTGTTATTTTTTTTTAATAACATTTTATTGCACGGTTTTGGGTGGAACGTATCTACAATGTAAAAAAGATTTTATCACATTTTGTATACTTTTAGAAATAAATCAAATGCCGAATTTGTATACTTTTTTTATTTTTGTATGAAATTTGACTTACGATCGGTTGAACGGAACCCCGTCGTAAGTCGAGAACTGGAAGTATATGATATTTAAAAGATTAAAAAAAATATTAGCAATTTCCACTACTATTGTCTAATGATACATCCTGTCCGGCAATTAACAACACTGTCCGAACGCTTGGCCTATAATCTTATAACAAATGACATGAAGCGAACTTGCAAAGAATTCTGGGGGACCGAGCGTTGTTTCCTGTCGACCATCGCCCTTTCTTTAATCGACTCTTCCTGTGAATCATCCTCACTTGTTCTTGACATTCGACCGTCGTGAGCGCAATTGGCGTCGTTTACTCACTGCATTTTAAACTCAATTAATCGCGACGAAATTGATTTCGATCAATACACACAGCTTTAATCAAATTCTTTGGCCGGTCATCCGTAAGCAATTTCCTTTGTCCCCATCTGTCTTTGGTCGAAGGTATTAATTAAATGCCCTAATTGGTCTTTCCGTATAATAGAAACGTTAATGATTTAATTAACTTTTATGTATATGCAAAGAGGACCGACACGCTGTGTTATATTCTCAGGTTAGGTCCGTCGAAAGCGATAACATTTTAATTGCAAATAGACATTATAAATTTATATATATATTTCGATGACTAATCGATAACGTTATTTATTCAAAATTATGGGTATATATATATATATATATATATAAATAAATTCTCATATACAAATAATTCTCTGAACCATTCACTAACACAGTATTATTGATCTCTACATTGAGGAAGGTCATGCATAGACCCTGCTCGGTTGTTGCCAACGATTGGTACATGAACTGCCACATTTTCTTTTATATCTCGTACGATTCAGATTTTAATATAGTACATTATTTATATTTGCCATATAATTATTATTAATATTTTTTTCTTTAATCAATTCATTAAATAATTTAGGTTTGCGATAACAGCCCCTAACTGGTCTCTGTCATAGATCCCCTTCTAGAAGTCGTTGATAATGAAATTGATTGAGGGCTAAAGGGCCGAATTCAGTGTAAGCCCCTGTGTCATGCGGTGTTAATTGCATTAAACTGTCGGTGAATCATCGCATTACCATTGTCGTCGCCGACGTCAAAATCGTAAATCTACATTATTAAAATATTCTCTAACTTTAAATTCATGATTATCGAAATCAAATATAATGATTATTTCCATCGTTTTTTTTTTTAATTAAATCTATTCATATTTATAATAATACTAAATCAATTAATTAAAATTTGTAAAGGGAATTAAATGTTAAGGTAATATTTAAATTGATAAGGTGCTTTATTATATTTCTGTTAATTAGAATATAATTTTTGATATTGACCTGAGTTTGATTTTTATAGAATTTGAATACAGTCAACCTTCTTATAGCCCTTCCTGCTATAGAGGGGCGCGTGCGGCTGTCCCTCCTAGAGTTTTTTTTCTTACTCGCCGTTTTCTACAAGACGCCATATTTTTTAAGTTCAACTTACATATTTCATAAATACGTAAAACATTGTCGCGGGAAAATTGAGAAAATTTGATGTAATATATATGTTATTATTATTGAAATGGCCTAATCCGAAGCGGGTCTTTGTCACCCGGAGAACACTACGCGATCTCTAACAGAGAGGCTTCCAACTCAAGCCAGGTCAGGCCCCTGAGGCCAGGATTGCGCTGGTTGTCCTCCTGGTCAACCTTATCCAGCCTCTTCAAATATGGGTTAGGTCGCTAACAATAAGCCCGGGAGCCGAGCTGTCAACGCGCGGATTGTAACAATAATAGTCAGATGTGGTTAGGGCCGAGTCGTATTTACTTCACTCTAATAGGATGCTACTGGCACCTCCGGTAGCACAACCGCCACCGAATCAGCGCGGAAAGCGGCCCGGGCTTCTCATAGAATATCAAAATACGAAATCATGATTATGCCCAACCGCGATCGTGACCACGTCCAAGGCCGACACGCGACAATATTTGACTAATATGTATACGAAAATATCAATATAATTTATATTTTTCAATCTTGGGCGACGCCTACGCGAGTGTTACGCTACACAGTGTAGTGCAAGAGCGCTGCTTGCTTGTCAGCGCTACTGACATCATGTATTAGATCAGTGCTTCCCAATTACTTTCATGTCACGGCCCCCTAAATCTGAAAGAATTAATTCCCGCCCCCGCCCAAAAAAAATATTTTATAGTTTTATTAAGATTATTTGCCAATAATATTATTACAATTATAATACACCTATCCCTCGATTTACACGGTAGATAGGTTCCTGAGAAAAACGTGTAAATCGAAATTGTATATTTTTCAATGTAAAACCGTGTAAATCGAAAGTACACAAAAAACGCATAATTTGATTGTTTTTTAAAATACATAAATAACACAAATTATTCTTTAAATAAAATTATATTCTTTATTAATTAAAACCATTTTTCCAAAATAGCCATACTCATCACACCATTGAAAACCTGATTAGGGTATATGAATTGATGGCAAAATTTCAGAAAATTTTGTTGGATATTCTTGCTGCATCTATATCGCCAGATGCCAGTTCACCTATGTAGAGAGAGTGTCTTGATTTGAATCTATCAGACCAAGCATGACTTGCTGTAAGCCTGCTTTTCAGATAAAGAAGAGGATGGTAACTTCTCTTTAATTTTTTCGTAAATCCGCAATGCTTTATTTGTAATAGCGTTGGTATCAATTGGCATCCGTTTTTGTGTTTGGTCCTCTATCCAAATCATTAAGGCCTTCTCCATGTTTTCCATTGCAATATCTCTGATATCTGTATTCGTAGTGTTAGCTGCTACACTCTTTCTAATTGAGTTTTTATTTTTTTTAATGGTTCCTATTGTAGCTTCATTTATGCTATATAATCTAGCAACATCTATTACTCTTTCTACATTTTCAAGTCAAGGATGAACGGCGAATGGCGGGAAGAGACATACCTACAGTGGAATGCACACCTACAGTTGAATGCACACCTACAGTGGAATGCACACCTACAGTGGAATGCACACCTACAGTGGAATGCACACCTACAGTGGAATGCATACCTACAGTGGGCGCACGAACAAATAAAATTATTATTATTGATTATTTTCAACTTTTTTTTAAAAACCGTGTAAAAGCGAAAACGTGTAAAAAAAGTTCCGTGTAAATCGAGGGATAGGTGTACACATATTTTTTCTTATTTGTTCTTATTTTTTCTTATTTGTCCTTATTTTTTTCTTATTTGATCTTATTTTTTTTTTATTCCAACCATTTCAAGTCGAGATATTGATGAATTCTTCATTAATAACTTGAATATTTTAAATGGATTAATCTATTCTTTTTGTTGTTGTTTAGTTGTTGTTGTGTATATAAATATGTTCTCATGTGTGTTATTATTTAACAGACTTAAATATATAAATTCCTTAAATATGCTATATGGAAAAATATTTGTACTTTGTACTGATTTTTTTCGCGGCCCCCGCGAGGAATCCTGCGACCCCCCAGAGGGCCGCGGCCCATAATTTGGGAAGCACTGTATTAGATGAACTTGGGCCGGTAGTATGCTAGGAGGGGGGGGGGTCGCCACTAAGCGCCGCGCTGCGGGTCAGTGCAATCATACTGACTCACTGCTTCTCCGAACCACGTGCCGCTTGTCACTAATTTTATTATAAAATATTATTTAGTAATTTTACCTCACCTTATTTTTTTATATTTTAAATAAAATAATAATGAAATACTTTTTGTCAGGTGTAGTTATGGAAAAATATTTTTAAAAATTTGTACATATATTTTGCAATATATATAATACTTATTTGCATAAAAAAGCATTAGTGTGCAGAAATAATATGCTTATTATACTTAATATATTTATTAGAGAATTACATTTTTTGCATTGCATATAATTATTAACTTTTGTAATTATTTTTACTTCGATATTTATATTTTTAAATTGTGAAAAATCGATGACAAGAGTCGGTTTGCAATATCCGTCACGGTAGGAAGCACCTCGCGAATTAATAAGCGCAAGAGGGAGACGTCGACGTGTGTGGAGGAGGCCCAATGAGCACTGAGAGCCACCACGACCACGGAAGTATAGAGTACAACACGACCATGGTAGCAAAGAAAGAGGGAGGTATTGAGGAAAAAGGAAAGGAATTTTTCACGGAAAATTAAATTTTCCACATCAAATTGTGAAAGGATAAGTCTCATACAATAACCCACGCCGTCGGCAGGTACCCTCGTCACCGCGACCCCGGAGGAAATGAACTCAGTTCGTTCAGTTCTTCGACGGGCTCATTCGCTATTCTATACACCAGATTTTATCTGATATCGAAAAAATAATATATTAAACACTAAAGTTTAACAATGGATTAGATTTGAAATTACATCTTCCCGTTCACCTGTTGAGTCGATTTAATGAAATACATTGCTTTCGTGCAAATTATCAAATAAAATCCGGCAAAAGGGTCGAAAAAGGGTTAATATCCATTTTGAAATCGGGTCGGTTTCCGTCGATGAAATAAATTCGGCGGGCGAATCTGCACGTCCTTCCCCAAGGATCGGACCAGTTTGAAGGGCACGCGCGCTGAAATGTCACTGTACCCAAAAACAACCTGATTCATAGTGAACGTTATGTAATATTGATAAGGGACGAAAAATGCCGCATGACGTGGGCCCGCCTTGGGATCGATTGTTGGGGGCCCGGGGGTAGGAGGGGGGAGGGCACGGGCTCCCGGTCAAGGGCGTAGCCTGCGGCAAACCATCGCCCCCTTCGTTTGCAATAGTTTATTCTTGTTTTGTTTTCTTTTTCAATTTCCATTGTCTATCTCGAAATGTCACGTGTTGATTAGAGCTTAGCGACAGCAGAACGAAAGAGAAACTACCTTGCTGTTTATATGTGTATACAATATATCTTCATCAGGGAATTCTCACGCAATACTTTCAGAATGAAGATTTGTCTCTATTATAAATGAATTGTGAAAATAATAAATTTAAACAAAATATCACGCTGTAATTCAACAGCATGCAACACGCGACAGCAAACATACAACCCATTATCCTGCAGTATAGATCATTGTCATATGTTTTGACTTTGTAGGTTTTTTTTTACATAATTTCATATCAAATATTAACGCCGTGGTAAAAGATAATGCGTAAAATATATATTTATTTAAATAAATTAAAAAATTTCCGTTTAAAAGAAAATGTCGAAGCCAGAAGCTATTCAGACTAGTTATAAAGCTAAAATATGCCATATAAGGTTTATTAAATTTAAAGTGATGATTGAGGAATTATATGTCAAAGATTATCTAAAATTGGATCGCCGGTAAATCATTAAATTAAGTCATAAATAACATTAAGTCATAGAAATTATACATAGACCTTGACTGTCCCTAATTGATCATAAATAAAATGTAATTAGAAATAGGAACATTAAAGATTTAAATTAGACAGAGAAATTCCGCTCTTTGTGAGTTTCCAATATCGTTTCATACATCGCCTCGACTTGTGGTAACGACAGCATCAATAAATGGCATATGTAATCAATTTTTAGAACGTTATATTAACGATACTGTAGATTGAATCGCTGGATCCTTCAAGTGATTAGTCCGGATAAAAGCAACTAAATGTTTGCTTACAAGGTGGCTTACAAAATACGATATGTAATTAATTTTTAAAAAAAATTATCGATAACCTGAAAAAATATGAAACTGATCCCTGTATGAAAAGGATTCATAGCGGGTCGACGAGTCCTATACAATGTGGTATTGAAAACAAAAAAAAAGGTTACTCAAAATCAGGCATCGATTTAACCCCCTGATTACAATTCAGGTAAAACGTTTATTATTTTCATTCAGAGATGTGTTTATAGTTATTAATTCTCTCTCCTTTCTCCCCTAATCCAACCAATTAATTTTAATATTTAAAATCACGAGTTTCAATAAAAAAAAACTGTGGATGGCAAAGGGATGGAACTGTGTCGGACCGATCTGATACAGTTTCATCCTGGGTTCAAAAGTTATTAATTTAATAAAAAAAATATCTAGAATATTACATTATATATTTGGTTTCAGCTTGATCGATACGATTAAAGAAGAAACCTGCAATAAAACTATGTATAACTAACTATTCGGCGATTCCTCATGAAAAAATAAGCAACTGATGTAATGTTTTATATTCACATAATATACTTGATATAACATCTTTCGATTATCACCTCTTTAAATCTCAATAACTCTCACTTTAAATGCTATTTATTAATTTACCATATTTTATAGGAAAATTATCTAATTTCCGCGGATGGCTTATAGGAAAAAGTGCTTTTCGTAAAATAATTTGAAAAAAATAAAAATATTTGTAATGCGGTAGTTTATAACCTGGTTTTGTAGTTTAGGTTCAATTCATAGGTCAGTTTTGAGTTGCGATTTATCTAGCTTGGCATTGCAATATTTGTGTCCGTGCTAAAAATTCGATATCTCTGATTTTTCTTGATTGCGCGTCTATGTGAACGCTAAGCAAATACCGAACGCGTTTCCTGTCTATTCAGCTGGTCGGAAATTTCTCAAGATTCCACAGGTGCCTCGATCACGTCGTTCATTTCCCAGGGGCACCACACCACACGTTCGAGTGCCATCGATAGCTTTATTTTCAATATACAGCTACAAACAGTGGCGTTGCCTGTGGGACCATTTTCTTGCCTTGCGTCGATAAATAATATACGTACGACGCTTTATTTTTTTTTAATTCGGTACTAAAAGACCTGCCGTCGTGTAATTATGCAAAAGCTTTTAAGCAAATTAACTTTGCAGATGGAGATTTAAAGCAAACTAGGCGGACAGGATATTGTACGACGGAGAGGGGGGCATTTTGTTTTGGATGCAAACAGCAGCTGCTTCTCGTTTTAATTTGGCTTTCATTAACTGAGTATGTTTGTCGTGACTTTGCTTATGTTGTAATTATTAGGTTTATATAAAATTATTTCAATATGTTTTGATTGATTGATTTTCTTTCATGGCCTATTAATATCGAACAAGATATTTAGTTTTATTGCCCAACACATCAACGTATAGATTCAACCCCTCGTGGAGTAAGACGACCGTATTTGCGCAATCCGCACTAACATAAAATGTCAATTAAATTGCCCCTGGGTCTACTTTATTCGAAAACACATTTATTGCTCATCCGTTTTTTAACCCCTCCCTTTTTATGTCTTTAAAAAAAAGTAATTCAGGGTAGGCTACATGCAAACATCAACAATCACTAATCCATTTAGCCAGATCCCCCTGACAAAGAATAACATTCGGAAAATCGGTCTTTATTGAATGAAAACACGTCTGCTCTGCCCCCCTATGTGGCTTCGGCCACTGCATTGTTGCGGTGTATTAAATCTGAATCGCTTTTATTTTGTGACATCGGATTATACCGACTTGTTCACAATAGAGTGTTTACATTCAATTATTTTTAAATAAAGTTTTGTGTCGAAAGCTGACGATTTTCAGAGGCTCTATTGTTGTGTCGAAATCCGTATTACGAGGGGAGAATCTTCAATATATATATAAATAAATGTGTGACTTTATTCATATTTATGTTACGCAAAAAAATCCGCGAAAAGATGTATTTGATGTTGTTCAAAAATATTTACTTTGATCTTATTGAAATATGGAATGCTTGGAATTGGATTTTTGATATTATATAATTTTTATACTCCTCTCGTGACGTCTTTGAAAATTAAAATTTTTATTTTATTTATAGGATTATATTAATGGTGTCTCACGTATTACCAAAATATTTTGATTCATAACAATCATTTAATTGTGTCGTAAGTGCTCTTTGTTAGCTTTCGTTTGAAATAATACATCTGTCGGCAGTCTACGAATGACTCAATGTTTATTTGCAAATACCGTATGTAGACGACAAAGAAGATGATGATTTTAATGATGATGAGGGTTGCTAACTCGTCGTCC
Organism: Philopotamus ludificatus; assembly: GCA_022495035.1. NCBI lineage: Eukaryota > Metazoa > Arthropoda > Insecta > Trichoptera > Philopotamidae > Philopotamus > Philopotamus ludificatus. The sequence goes on along the minus strand of JAGXCT010037067.1, from coordinate 91,059 downwards.
TCAATAAAAGCTTAGTCAGAAATAACAGACAAAATGATGAGGTAAATATTTCAGAAGCCCGCCCTGTTTACGTTCTGAGTTTACGAAAACATTCGGAAACCATTAAACGCGATGCAGAAGCTGCAGCACCCACCATGAAAGTCAGGGTCCTTGTTTGCTTTTAAAAGGATTTGTTTGTTTTCGGGGTTTCTTGTCGGTGGAGCAGACGAACACATATCTTCGCGGAATATTCCACATACGTCTGACTCAGACAAATGTTTGTATTATTCAGACCTGCTATTTAATCTAATTACTGCTATGTATACATACGGAATACATAGTAATTAATTCAATATATTCAAGACAAATAAAATTACCTAATGCTTAGATAAGTTATGGTCGGTGGGTGGTCTATGGAAAATCTATCATCTATATTTGTTTGATAATATTGCATCTAAAGATGTGTTTTTAGCAATACACAAACATAAAAAATAATCGGTGCTCATTTACAAAAAAAAAATATTTTTTGTAATTATTGCTTTCTAACTTTTAAGGTTCTTTTAAATTTATTATGTTATTATATTAATAGCTCCTATTTTGTGAATATCTCAAAAATGGTATTATATTATATAACAGTATCTGATTTTCTACCAATTTCTATATATGAATATTGTGACATATAATTTTTTTTTATTATGAAAACCCGATCTCAATTCTTTCAATTGATTGAATTGCAAAATTGAATTTAAATAACCAATAAGTTCTTGAATTATTTCATTCGCCTATGTAATAATACTTTCATTTTTATGTGCTGATTAATTATTTAAATAATTATCTAAATTCTAGAATTTAAGTCTGAATTTAAAAAAAAAATATAAAGATGAACATAAAAGTATTGAATTAAATCAGAGAAACAGTGCGCTGTATTTATATTTTTATGTTAATAAGAGTCTGTTCTTTCGCATGGTGCATGATCGTCTTGAAAACTGGATTTCGCCAATCATTAGAGTAAAAATTGTTAAAAACCCATTTCAATTTGAATAGCCTTCTGCACACGTTTCTCTGAAAATCACTTTAAAATAATGCTCTCTGTTAAGGAATCACTCGATTGACTGAAGTTTTTTTAACCGATTCGTCACGGAGACTCGAAAACAACGCCATTGTCCGAAGAGGTCTATTTATAAAGGATATAAAACCCGACATAAAGGTTAATGATTATTGGGAACAATAAGGGTCAATGATTATTTATAAGATTTATTCCTTCACTTTTAGACAAATAAATAAAGTTTGTGAGATGTAGGATTTATATTAAAAGAGTTATTCGAGAAAAATAAAAAAACTTGGGGTACCAAATAGTACCCCACTTCATTAACCCGGTTAGTTTAATACGAAGCCCCGAATTTTTATGTCAATTCGTCTCAGTTTTTTATTATCATTGTTTACTTATTTAATCACTTCTTTTACTCGACTACTTAATTTTTATAAACGAAAATAACAGACTTATCCAATAAATAAATAGACAAAATTTAAAGATATGTCAATGAACGCTGACCTATTAATTTTATTTCCTCGAATGTACATTTAGTCTTCATCTTCTGTTTAAAAAAAATCTCACCAAATGGTGAGTAATGAACGATACTGTTTCATGTGCATTCTTGTGCAGCTGCATTGTTTGCATGATTTGGAAAAGTGCGACCTTTTGTTCTTTTCAGAATATCAAAAGAAGGTGAAGCATTATTGCGCAGTGAACTGAAGAGAAACAGACAAAGGAAACAACACACACTCCTGATACGTTCTTGTTGAAGAAGAATATATGCAATTTTTAAATATGAATTTTATTGCCATCTTTGATATACTTCGCACGTACAAATAAAATAATTCATTAATATTATGGAAATATAATAAAACTTATACAATTTCCATTTTATGTTTGTTCACATTCGCGTTTACCCGAATATGTATAGAGCAACTTCTCTAACTCGATTTGTCGTAATGAACGTTGAATGCTTTGGAAAAGCTAACTTTTCCACTTACTCAATTCTTTGTGTGGCTAGTTTCACTGATATGTATATCGTGTTAAAGTAAATTTCGAAACTATTCCGTAAAATTGGACTCTGATCCATCACGACAAACCGAGCAATTTGGATAAATTCGAATAGCATATTTTCTGCCGTTATAAAATTTTCTAGATTCAAACAGATATTGAATATTATTTTCGGCTTTCAGTAAAATTATAGTCGGATCGTTATCCATTTTTATTAAATTTTATTGCGGGATCATAAATTTTTCTGCGTTTTGAATAAAAAAAAGTTTAATTGCAGACGTTCTTTCCGTTGCGAAATGAATGTTCTGCCAATCCCTTCCGCCGTTTACTCCTCAAATGCGATTATGGAAAAGAAAAAGGAGCGGGGCGGAGTCTTTGCCCTGAAGGTAGGAAGGAACTCACCCCCCCCCGACCCCCTTGACTTCCTTCTATAAAACCTCATTGCTGTATGTTTACATATTCACAAAGTAACTTTGAGCTCTGCCTCCTGCCTTTAATTAGATTTTTACGTTTTTTTCTACATTCATGATCTATTATAAAAAATACTACTATCTACATAAGCAGAAGTATATATCTTAAAAATAATATTTTCTAAACATTATATTTGTACTATAAAGTATATGGATTTATACCCGAATTAGTAAAATTATTACTATTTTTTAAATATCGCCTAATTATATGTTGCTTCCATGCATATAGCCAGCATCATTTTCGAATTACGTAATGGGGAAGACTGCAATGCGCTCAAAGCAAATTGTTTTACAAACAGTCTCGTGCATTTTCGCTAACCGGGTCACACTTTGTATGTGCGAGTACTACGTGATCCCCCTGAGATATTTTTCGATAAATTTGCCAAATCGGACAGACGCAAGGCAGCAGAAAGTGGCATATAATTTTAATTAAAGATAAGCGTGTCTCAGAGTGCTGTTTCCTCGTTATTTATAACAAAATTTCCCACAATCTTCGCTAGTGGATCTATGCAAAATTTTCGCTATTTTATTTTCTGACGTAAAAGCTTCGTTACCATCGCTTCTCATGGGGCGTGCTACTCTGACGATGTAATAAATTAAATTAGTGTAACGCTTTACATTGTAAATGTATCCGCGCACGCTTGACCGGATTTCGATGCCGCAATACAAACTTTAACGAAAAATATTGAATTTTAAACGAAGTCCATTATTATACCCGACTGTTCAAATATGATACGGAGGGTGTATTATTCTTTCCGGACAATGGCCGTCGCCAAGTGAACAATGGCCAAATAATGAAAAATGTATGAGCAAAATAAATATTTTACGACTAACGTCCGGGGCGTGTTTTTCTTGACTTGTCGCACTTATCGTAATGGCCCACTCTTCGAATGGCTGATGTTTAAAATTAATATTTTATGTTAAACATAGTGAAACTCATTAGAAAAGGGCATTTTTTTTCATTTTTATAATTTTAGATTCAGCTAATCAATTGGTTTTCTATTGAAAAATATATAGTGAACTCTTTTTTATACGATAACGTAATATGTATATAACTAATATGTTGTAGAATCTAATGAAGCTATTTGTTTTTTTATTACTGTCCTCTATTTTTTAATTAGTATTATGTTAGAGTCAAGTGTTGTCACATATCAGTTTTGAACGTGGTCGTGATCGTGGTTGGGCACAATCATGATTTCCTAAATTCGAACTATGGAACCAACATATGGAACTATGCGGAGCCCAGGCCGCTTTCCTTGCTGATTCGACGACGGAAGTTGTGAGTAGCATCCGATCAGACGGTAAAGTAAATACGATTCGGCCCTAATCACGATTATTATTGTTACGATACGCGCGTTGAAATCTCGGCTTCTGGGCTTATGGTTGACGACCTGATCCCTATTCGAACAGGCTAGATAACCTGGAGGACAACCAGCACAATCCTGACCACAGGGTTCAGCTAGGTGCGTTTCTATTGGAGATCGTATAGGCAGCAAAGACCCGTCACGGGTTAAAAGGCCATTTAAATAATAATAAATAAATAAATATAATATTTTATCAATATCTTGCCTTGAAATGTTTGGGGTATATTTTTCATTATAAATAGACCCACGCGGTTGGTTTTGACCCGCCATGACGGATCGGTTAAACATTTATTAATATTCAGCTATACAAATTTACAGGTTCCGATGGACTTATAAAAATTGTTCTAGATTGGGATCATTAGTACGAAAATAATGTTTCTTTCTCTTAGAAAATTTAAATAAACGAAACTTGGTTCATTATGTTCGGGAAAAAATCTTTTGGGCCACAATATGTTTAGCATACTGAGTGAAAAAGATAAAACAACCTATCTCACATTTATATTGGATAGATAGCGCTTTTGAATTAACTTTAATGACATTATCCATCGTCAAATAATTAAAATAAAAATACGTATCGAATCCCCCGGACTTGTCATTAAAGCGCAGACACAATGGCATATACACATCAATGCGATAAAGAGATTAAATGCTACCGCAAACGAAAGGTACAATGCGAACAAAAAGTCTCAAAATATTCAAAAAATTGCGTGCATTATGAAATTCAAAACCATTATTTTTCCAAAGAGAATCATACATTTTATTTTGATAAATAAAGATAATACATAAATTATAGTATACATAATTATGCCACATAAATAATTGAAAAAATAACATAAGCATCTACCTAACTTTAAATGTTTTTTTAGTTCCATTTTGAACGTCAAATCTGATAAATTTTCAATCTTCATAGTTTTTTTTTACGTGAGCCGTTGCCGAAGCTAGTCGACCGAGAAAGGTTAATCTGATTAAAAAGGCTTTCGTTTAACGCCAAAGCTAGAGCACAATGACCGGATTTTAATATACACACACCTTCAACGTAAACATATACAATATAACCAATATTATTTTTATATTTTCAACAATTTTTTTTCTTTGTTTTCAGGTATGTTCGAAAATTTATGCATTGATTAA
>JAGXCT010037067.1:53705-83461 GCA_022495035.1 Philopotamus ludificatus | reverse complement strand
TTAATGGTAAGATACGTTAAAATGGGTTTTCGCCTTAAAATATTCCTCTTTTTGTAATGCGCCTAATAAGCGGTAGCTCGTTTAATGCGATGGTTTCAATTTAACTTGATCTATCTTTCGCTTTTGTCCGTTTAATATTTTGTGACCTCAAAAATAAAAAGGAAGAAACAATGCTCTATGGGTGCTCGAATCATTAATTTAAGTGAATCGTTATTGCGGTCGGTGGGCAGAGTGTCGAGTTGGAGCTATTTGCATATGATTGTTATCTGACGATCATCTGCCAGAGTTGTATTACGTTATGCAATATTTTCAAACAGCGAAACCTATGAATAAATAATAAAACGTAAAAATTTGAACACGGTTACAGATTAATCGTTATGAGCAATTGATCATGGAACAATGACTAATAATTACGCCACAAAATATTCGTACTAATTTGCATATAGATTATTTATACATAAATTTATGGCTTGGAACCATTTTAAATTTAATATATGATTTTATATCCTCTAATTATTTTACAAGATGTGATATACACATGCCAATATTCGGTTTGATGATATTTGTATGATGTCGGAAAATAAGAAAGTCGAATGATCCTGTATTCTTTGTCTGATTGAAAACGAAAAAAAAATAAAAAGGATGATTGTCAGAAACGATTGCAGAAGAATTATTTGAGCGGTGGTCAATTAAGGATAATAAACGAGAAGGTCTCCAACGTCATAAACCAATCCAAAAACGAATTTTCTTTATTGATCCTTCTTACGCGATAGCATCATATAATACAGTATTTAAGAGAGACGTTTTTGATCCAAAATTCGTTATATCTCATATACTGCGTATAAAATTCATTACTGAAATTAATTACAATTATTATCTCATAACTATTCATTACATGAATGAATGACGTATCGTGCGTTTAAATATATAAGGCAGAACATAAATTTCATATTCAAAGTTTTATATTAATATAATAAATTAAAACATTTATACACATTAATTGGGCTATATGAATATTAGAATTAATGACATTAATCTTTATTATATTATTTGAGGCGTGTCCTGTCAAGTATGATAATAATACTACCCTTAAAATACAGAAGTATGGAGTGGTATTGTCACTCTTCCAGATAAGGTTTTATTGAATGAAAGACTTCCGTCTCCGGCTGCGGAGTCATTCATTTCCTTTCCTTTTTACAAATTGCTCAGTGGCCGTGAGTGTGTTAGAGTTCTTTGTCACGTTGTTGATGTTCGGTCAACACCGATGACTGTTAAAACCGCAACTATGCAATGATTCATTAATCATTAATGCTACTGTGGTATTTCAAAATATCAACAAGAAAATAATAGATTTTTATGCGGTTTTAAAAACTGCGTCAGTCTAAGAAATCAAGCATTTTTTTTTAAATTCAACTAAGTGTATTTTATTATTATTATTCGATAATAATGGTCCGTCAACTAATAGGAGAACAGATAATATAAATATCATGTTATGGAACGTATCTACCGCGTAAATCGAGAGATGGGTTTCTAAATTTATCAAGCTTGCGAAGTAACGATGTATTGAATATGTTTGAAAGATTTACAGTTAATCCTTCTATAGCACCAAGATAGGGACCACACTATAGATCTCGCCATATAAAAACTGGGCACCCATACAAAAATTAAGGTTTAATTTTTTAATTGCAAGTTGTAAATTGAACGAAATCAATACATTAAGCATATTTTCATACACTAATTTTAAATGAACTTATTGTGTTTTTAGTTTGTTCACACAGAGTTGTTATATTTTGTCATCCATAGGTTATTGACGCACGGTATTGTATTGCATATTTAAGAAATATATAATTTGACCTTGAAAATTCAGTGTTTTGCGGAAAATAGCGATCTAGAAAGAAGCACTTTACGATCATAGACGATCTATAGCGGGGAACGGTATAGATGGATTGACTACAGTATATACAACCGCTTAATTAAATGCTCAAATTTTCTTAATCTATCCTGTCGTATTTTACACATACAGTAATACCCCCAACAACGCGTGTTCCGATAACGCGAATTTCAAATTAAATCGCGGCAGTCACTCTAATAACGCGAGCGCATTCTATGCATGCATAGCTCGAACGTAAACTCTATGCCGTTTGGCTGGGTGCGCCTGTGTGTTGATCTCGCTCGCACATATCTATGTCCTCATGTGTGCGAGGGCTCGGCACATTTCTCACCATTCACGCCTGCTGTAGACAATGAACCACGAATGCCTATGTGTATGTCGGCGATCTCATGCATGGCAACCGAATATTTCATTCATCTAAGATTCATAATTATTTTTTACATTGTTCTTAGTTATGGCAGATTTGTATTTTTTTTTACGAAATAACCCTTACCCTAAATTATGTATGTGCTTTATTATTCCGATAACGCGTTGTTCCAATAACGCGGTCTCAACTTCCGCGTTATCGGGGATATTACTGTACTTAGGATATATTTTTTTAAACCTTGAAGCGATTATTATCATTGTTGTTATTATTATTTTTATTCTTTTTATATAAACTATTAATCCACTTTCTTTTATTTCTGAGAAATGTGACCATGACCATGATTCCCCTTATGGAGGATAATGGACATGGTTTTCATGGGGATATATAGTGCAGTGGTTTCCCGTTCCTTCTGCACCGCAGTGATTTTTTTATACTTTAGAACGCTGCTGCCTGCTTTCCAGCTTATATTTTTAACAATTCATTATTTTGTGAAATGAAGTTCGTCAGTCTCCACCCCACCTCTCTGTTGACCAGCGTCACTCAGGGTTCCTTGGAATAGTCACCCAATCGAGTACTATTTGCGCTCAGTAGTGGTTAACTTGACAATCATAATTCGATTGTAATTACCTTCAAGCTATAACAGATCGATTGATAATATCACTTAGGATATCAATGGAAAATTGTATAGTTATTAAAACAAAGAATAGATGAATGATACTTTAAAATTAATAATATTCAGTTCTTAATAAAACCATTTTTTTTTAACTGGTATCTTATGCCTAAACTTAAAGTTGCAAACTTCATGTTTAACTGTGAGCTGATGGCTTCTGGGTGGACAATTTATAATTATTTGAATTATATTAATTTTATCTTTATGTAAATCTCGTCACTAAGATTATGATAATATAATAATGAAAATAATCTTTTTTTTAATTCATTCTGTTGATATTAATTTATCTATTGATTTATTTAACTGTCCAACATCCAGTCCAGCAAATAAATGTTATTTTGTTGTACTACCATAAATTTTATATTTTTCTTCAAATTGTTAACGCAATTAATTCTGTTTTGCAAATTCAATTACGCCGTACATTCAATTCCATCGTATTTCATTATTTTTTGCTGTTCCGTTTCACCGCTCGCTGAAAAATTAAGCTCTCAAAACTTTTAAGGCTCGAATTTTAATATTGAGCCAATTGAACCGCACAACCCTTGGTTTTATCCCCGGCCGAACAATTCCCCGGTTAGCCGCCATGCGAAAAACCAAGAAGCCATACAGCATTCTTCTGCGGCTGGATTTTCTCTATTGTTTATCCTCGGGGAGTTTGGATGTCGTTGTTTTTTTTCCTTTTTACCGAGGCCTGGATAAGTCGCAGACAATAGGCCACAGTTTTGCTGGGGCGATCGTATGTCCAAGTTTTCCTTTGAGCCTGTCTGCACCAGGCTTTGTTGGGTCTGGAGAATCTTGTACTTTTGTTGCTTAGTAGCCCCGCCCCGCAAGCTGTTGACTTCTGCGAAGTTACCTAGTTGCCGGTTCACACATGGACGATCTGATGCAATTGCAATATGCTGTTACTTGATTATACTTTTTATATTAAGTTTCATTGACCTTAATCATCGAATTCCATATATATAACACATTTTCAAATAATTTATGATAATGATCGAACATATTCCAATCATATTCAAATAATCACCAAACCAATAATATTATCCTCCAGCATTTGCATAATAATTACGGATCCAATCCCATATTGATAATAGATATTATCAAACCTAATCCTTATCATATTTCTATTGTACAATCAAATTTGTATTAAACTATCTCAATAATAATATTTCAGAAGATTTAAAATAATAAATGTGTATACAAATCATAACTATTCACATCTATCTAATATTACGGTTATGAAATGAATACATGATAAATTTTAATATACTCCAGCACGTTTGCTCTACTTATATCAATTTAATATAATAAGGTTTTATTTCCAAAAAATAACGTTCTCACATTTATTACATAAAATAATATTTTTTGTCACATCTGTACAATAAAGGTTATAGTTAAAGTTATTTTATGGATATTATTAATATACAAATATAGATTACGGCATATGTTCTATTGTCACATAATATTTAATAATATTAATATCTTAATTTTTTTATGTATAAAATAAATATATTTAGGCTAAAAACACGGTTTGTCGTTTATCTCTGCAAAACATGTCTCCTGAGAATAGATGTAGGAGGCTGCGTAACGAAATCCAAAACGGCAATACGTGTCTTACCTAACCATAGGCTTACATACATAGGACCCCGAGAGCAACTCGAAAAAATTGGGAGATCGGGTTCAAGGCGTTTTCCGAATAGAATTTTCATTCTTTCGCTTCTAGGAAAAATAACAAGAATTTGCCGTAGAGACCGTGGATCGGCAAAGGGAATATATGAATAATTTTAAGCGCAGGTGTTTCTGCGACAGAAGTTTTCTAACATTTTATTTAATTTATTTATTGCCCAACTATTTGTATTAGAATAAATGTTTTAAAATAATTCTCATCATTGTCTAATAAATTAGAATCGGCTTAGATTTTAAAATTATTTTTAACATTTATTTAATATTAAGGGACTCGAAGAAATCACGTATATTATAACATAATATTTGAGTGCTGTTCGAGTCTAGACACAGTAAAGGAAGCCGTAAGTTTTTTTTGCTTTGAACTATAGTTTAGCAGCATTTATTGTTAAGGGTAAAATGTCGAGACTAAAAATTGATGAAGGACAGACACATCAGACATTGTATGTTACTTTTTTTTCGACCAGGGCTCGAATGACAGCAAAGCCACTAAATCTATTAAATACATTGATGGTGAAGTTCCGAGAGGACGTAGATATCAATTTAGGTTTCAAAGGTTCGAATCGGGAAATCTAGAATATGCACTTGAATCGAGACCCCCTTCTAAATTTGATGATGATATATTGAGATCCTAGGTCGAGTCGGATCCTCGATAAACCATCGAGGAATTATCGTTGAGACTCAAATCTTCAAGGTCCTTTGTAAAGTCACAATTGAAACGCATCGAATAAAAATAAATATAATGGGAATTTGGACAACGCACTTACTATCCGAAGATAACAAAAATGAGCGGAGAAACACATGCAATTCTTTGTTGTCGAAACAAAGAATTCGACCCTTTTTAGATCGAATTATAACTGTATATGAGAAATCTAAAGTCGAAAAGGCAATGGCTTTCTCCGAATCAAACTCCCGTCCCTACCCCTAAGCCTGTGGTTCAACACTAAAAAAAATTATTTTCTGCATTTGGTGGGATGTGGGAGAAATAATTCATTACGAATTATTAAAATCAGACGAAATAACTACGACAGATACTTACTGTAAACAATTGAATAAAATTAAATCAGAAAATAAAAATCAAAAGTCAAATTATTTTGGAAAAGAAATAAATATTTTATCAGGAGTTAATATACTGGGAGGTTCTGCCACACCCTTGGTGCCACTCTCAGAGAGAAAAGACGTTTTCGAAATATAACTACTTGAACTAGTATTTCGATTCAAAACCGAAAAGTTTTTTCAAAAAAAGAATTGATAAACTACAAGGAAATTATGAAATCAGGATTCGAATAATGATGGAACTTAAGCTTTATATTAATATGTAAAAAAAAACATAAATTTCAAAAAAAATTGCGCGATTTCTTGGGGGTTAATATATTATTAAATTATATTATACATATTTTATTAATTATTTATTCATTTATTTAAATGACCTTCCAACCCGGGGTTTTGCCACATGGACGACACTACATGATCTCCGTCAGACCTGAGCTTTTTCTATCCACTTTCCAAACACCAGCAAAGGTAAGTCCGTCTCAACTCTGAGGTCAGGACTGCAATGGTTGTCCTCCGGGTTAACTTAAACTCTTCGAATACGGGTCAGGTCGCCAGCCATGAGCCCGGGAGCTGAGCTGCCCACGCGCGGATTGTAACAATAATAATCGGACGTGGGTAGGGCCGATTCGTATTTAACTTATCGTCTGCTAGGGTGCTACGGGCACTTCCTGCAACACATCCGTCACCGAATCGACACGGATAGGGACCGGGTCTCCTCATAACCGCGATTTTGGCCATGTCCGATACCGACACGCGACAACACTCAACTCAAAATGGTTTGCCAGATTTCTTTCTTAAAATTTTGTTCATTGATGGATGTACCAGGTGGTAACAGGCTTAAAACACTAAATATTAAATTATAAATGAGTTTTTGAGTTTAATGCACATGGAAATGTTTAAAATATTTTAAAGACATTATGTTTATGTAAAATATTTGTCGACATGTCATGTTTAATGTCAATTTTCCAAACATTATATAATTGAAATATTTCATCTCGTGCCCGTATTCGATATCAAATTCGTCGATAGTTTACAAAAGTTTATCGCGTACGTCGCCAATTTGCGAGCAGAGTCGACCCAACTGCAAAGTTGAGGGATCGGTGTACCTTTGTAAAAGTTAGATGGTAGACGGAGGAGTCGCATTTCTCGACCACCCTGTACCTCCCATCGCTGAATAGGGTTTCGGGGTCGCCGCTCGTTACCCTCGCCTACCGTCTACCCCAAGTACTCGTGGTCAAAGGAATGTATCCGTGTTTGCAATTCTTGCCAAATTGATTAGTAACCTCATTAGATGCTCTGAGGAATTTTCATAACTCTGTTTCCTTTGATATAACCTTTGTGATGATGCGGCTCATCTGTTGAATTGGAGTAGCTTTTTGTTCTTACCCCTATCGTGATATTTATCATCTAGTATTATGAAAACTGGATTTATGAAATATTGTTATATTCCTTCTTAGCGCTCCATTCGTGATTTATCACGAAATTGAGAGCATTCAATAAATCGCTTAACTACCCCAGACATGTCATCCATAAAGCAACATATATCGCAGCTATCAGTGGAATTACGGTAACATTTCTCAATGGCATTTATCGAAAAGCGTTTTGCGAAAAGTTGGAAATTTGCAACCGATCTAAATATTTATGGCGGCAATTTTCCTATTTCAATGATAAATGGAGAGCCGCAATATATATAAGATATGCCCTTAAGATAAAATTTATACCAAAATTATGAAAGGATAAAACATATATATATTTTCTGGAATGATAAAATGTTTTCAATGCCTATTGAATCGAGGGAAAACGTTCATTCACTTTTTGTTGGTTCAACCCCCTGTGCGTGTTTCAAGCCTTTGATTTTTTTTTATTCAAACAAATGTAAAAATGTGGATAGCGCTAATTACAATCATCAAAGGGCAAACATTTAAAAATGAACATTTATTTTTCTTTAAAAAAAGCCAATCGTTATGAAATTGAAATTTTAACATCTGTATGCATATTGTAATTGAATATCATTTAAAAAAATTAATAATATCCATTTATCTAATATTTAAAATCCAGATTTGGATAAGTCGTGACACGTAAATTTTAGGTATATCCCGAAGCGCTTTTCTCTGTGTAGAATTACCATTAAAAAGGCTTCTAAGGCTGTATTATTAGCTTTACCTGCCACCTGGCTGTCGAGTGGAGCACAGAAACCACCCCCTCGGGGTAAAAAGGGTCAAAGTAAGGAAACTGAAATAGTGCTATGTGTTTTCGCTTTGAGAATGAATTATTATCTCCATTATTAATTTATTGACTGTCATAATAATATTATTACTTAGCAGCGCTATGAATATTATTTTTCAAAAATTAAACATTATCATTTTTTCAAAGTTATGAAAACATTTTATTTTAATAAAAATTCACTATGAAATGAAGCTGTCTCTCAGACAAAATTCTCAAAGGAAATCTCTTACGACAACGTTAATCCAAAAACAAAACCGTAGAATGCTAAACATAAAAAATATCAAATATATGTTTGCAAGCCCGCGGCCATCTTTCACCGATGATAAATTGAATAACATGAAACATATGACAAACGTATTCTGCTTTTTACGTCATTTTCATCGATATGTTTTTCTTAGAATAATATTTTTTTTCTATGTTGATCGATTGAACATGAATAGACTTCGAATAGAAATCTTCAATTTGTACACAAAGCTTATTCGGCATCTATTGTTGAAAATAAATTATTAGAGGAAAAATACTCAATATGGCCGTGGAAATTGAAAAACTGTTTTTTTTTTTATTTTTACCGATATATAGAAAAACTAAATGTACAAACACGATTTTGTAATATCGCGGTATATTTATTAATATCTTAATGATATTATTTGTCATCTGAACCGAATAAACACATTACTATCCAATTAATATTATACAAAGCTTCCAGCACGTGTAGCCGGCGTGTGCGATGAATAAACAGTTGTCACACCGGGTTGACAATTATTGGTAAAGGGTTAGGATAGTTAAAATAATTAATTGAGCAGCTAACATCTCAATTATTTATTGTTTAATTAATTTTAATAATAATTAACAAATAATATAAATTTCATTCTAACTCGAATAATATTAAAATTTAACGTGTGTCGTGGTTTGACACTTATTCCCCTTGCGTCTTTATAGTATTTAGAATCATTATCAAATCTTTATATGGATGAATGGTGCTTTAAAATCTTTTTTTATGTCATTCTATCCATCATAGTCATATAAATAAAAAATAAAACAAGATGCTAATTATATTCATTATATGTTCTATCAAAGATGTCTTTTTATAAAATATTTCCATCGATAAGAACATTGATTGATTTTTCGCTAGCAAAGAACATTAGTAAACGGGCACGTTTATTAAATTAAAATAATTTCCATCAGATACATCTATTTATGCCAGCGCTTTTTGGAATCTTCCAAGCACCTTTAAAACCCAATTTTCGGTGAGTTGTTTAGTTTCTTCATCTATAAAAATAAATAATTTGATTAATTCTTGTTTAGAGAAGTAACCTCAGGTCACCCTGTATATATTAATTTTTGTAATGAAAGATTTAATATTTAAAGATTTTAGGTATTATAAAAATGGCACGATTTATGTGCACCTTATATTTTTTTACACAGTAGCTTTTGGAACATTTCCCCCGTGCAAAAATAGTCGGTTAGATTTTTATATATAACTACATTATTATTATTATTGTGCGCATGTTCCCTTTTATGAGATGTACCCCCAGTTATATTGGAACCCCCAATAATTCTTCTAATCACCGTAACAAATCAGCTATTAAATGATCCGTAAATAGCTTTATGTTAATTTTATAAATGTCAATATTTGTATTCCATATATGGCAGTAGTTCCGGTATAAAAAAAAACCAGCAATAAATAAACGCGAAATTGGGCGGATCCAAATGGGGTGGGTACGTAGCACTGTATCAGATCTATTGTGATGCCATCGATTGCATTCGCAGAGTACAAAGGGGCCGCCACTTACATACAGCTCTTAGCTGCCAGCTCTTCAATATTATATCTTTTGTTGAAATCCATCACAATGTGTCTCACCTCGTCCCTTTTCGCCTTTCAGCAACTCTCTCGGCTTCGAATCTTTTGTAGGAAATTTTATTACCATATGCATAAAATATGCTGACGCCTGGAGCTGTATCAAACGTCAGTGGTGCCAATTAGTAGATGCTGCAGGGTGAATTTACTTCTGCGGAAATTGTCGTTTCGGTTGTCGACCCCAGTCAGAATCCTCAAATTTATAGCAGGATACACATATGAATAAAACATATACGTTATAGGTTGTTTGGGTTATCATTGCGTCGTTATATTGGTACAAGATGTAATCAATCGGGGTCGAAAGATTTTATTACAATCACATGAGGCACTGAACCAAGTCTGCATCGCATGTTTTATTCACAAACAATGCATTTTTATGTTACGCTAATAGATAAAAAATCATAATAACACAGATGTTTTCTATATAAATCATGAGAGTTGACATGAAATTCTTTATGTGGATTATAATGTACATAGTTTCTTGCGTGTATGTACATATAAGATCTAATTAGTGTTGAAGAAAACTAATTAACATACCGTCCTTTTGCTACTCTGTTACACAATATGATCCTTCCTAGCAGTTCATATCTAGTTTACATAAGGTGTATGTTATACAAACATTAAAATTTAAGAAGGATTTGGCATCAAAACCTTGGAGTCATAAAGTCTAGACGGAAAAATTCACATCATATCAATCAATATTTTGTCAGTCATAACTCATCGCACATAAAAAATAATATCAAAATATTGAAATAAATTATTTAAAGCGTTGTTATAGAGGTTTATTTTTGCCTAATTTATTGGTTTCTTATAATCATTAATAACTAATATATTTCTCAATCGGAATGTCTACTTTAGTTTACAATTAAATATTATTCGGTTGCAATGTACAGCTACCAACCCCCCGCCGAAGTCGGTGTTGTCAGATTATGGCGTCACACTATATCATATCCGCTGTCAAACAGTAGCCCAAAAACGGTCAACCGTTCCTGTTGTAATTGAATACCATAAATCTTAGTCGGATAAACGATCTTATTAACATTCACAGTAACGTGTCGAGCGCGAGTGCGTGCGTTAACCCATTCGGCGCCGACGACGGCGTCACGTGAACCAAATCTGTTCCGGCGCAGTTTAACCTTTTGAGCCCGGTAGGAAATCACTTATTTAACGAGACCTATCGCGATGGGACCTGTGTCAAATTTATGTCTTGCGCCCTTAATTTGATCTATGGAACATGTGGGATTTGTGCGGTATCCACTAAATGTATTATTTTTAGAAGTTACGCGACAACGAATTTCAAAATCATAAATAATGACCATTGTTTATTACATTACATTTGAATCTATAAATTATGCATTTTTTGAAAAAAACTTTTTTCACAATGAAATATGTCTGCTTTAACCATTAAACCGCTATGGTCACACCGGCGTGACAACGAGTTATTCACCACACAGCGCTAACGAAACATTTCCAAAGCATCTAGTAACATTACATAAATAAATAGGGTCACACCGGTGTGACAATTGTTAATTTACCGTACACGCTAGCAACACGTGCTGGAAGCTTTGTGTAAAAGTTATTGGAATGTGTTTATTCGATTCATGGAAATATCTAAAACACATGTTTCATTAGTGGATTCGAGTTTACTGTATACATATTTTTGTATTTGCAAATTTATTCGCGTACATCAATATTTCTAGTAGTTAAAGAGTTGACATGTTTTAGAATAATACTTATTTATACATAATAAATATAGTGAAACCCCTCTTTTAAGTGCCCAGTTTTCTCATTTTCCCGATATTTGCGTATAATTTTTACAGCCCTGTTTAATTTTAGTACATACCAGCATTCATTTTTTTTTAAATCCGCAATTTATGTCTGAAATATATAAATTTCTATAAATTCTGAAGACAGCTGAGGTTGTGGAAATCGACGAAGAACTCTCCTATGAGATATACATCATCCTTCTAATTCGAACACTATACTACAATTTATTTAATAGGAATTAAAAGCTATTCTATTAGCATTGGCAATGAACATGAAGGTACCTTCCAATCGATTTGTCATCGAAAGAGAGTTTCCTCTAATTGCGTTTTGTTTAGTCAATCCCTATAAACATATTAAAACGTGGATTTACTGTATATTTACATATTTATCATTAATTTAAGTTTTCACTAATTTGAAATAATAAAACCAAAATAATATTATCATCATTTTTTTGTGTTAAATTACAAAATATTCGTCGATTAGCATAATGGCCTTCATGACAAGATTTACACATCTAACAAAATTATTTTCTCTCTATCTCTCTGCTAAAGTTGTTTTGAACGTGTACATTTCTGCCAGGATAACACGTCCTATTATCTCAGATTAAAAAGTTCAATATGTATCACATTCATTGATAATATTTTGCGTATACCTCTAATATTATTAAAATTATATGTGTATTTCAATATTAATAAATTATTTATATAAATAATGTTGAAAAGTATATATTTTTTTTCAGCAGTGTGAATTTTTCTAGCATATTTTGTAAAAGTGACAGCTGTCATTGTTCAAAGCATTCCCCACTGTTACCCTGCGGGGTAACGTCTTATTTTTTTCATTTTTAAAAATGAGACACTCCTAATGCATATCATATAATGAAAATTCTAATAATTACATAATTATTTTATTATAATTTTTTCATATTTATATATATTTATTAATTTTTGAGTTCTTTAAACATGTATTTTCTTTTATATATGTATATAACTCATTAAAAATTCATACTAGAGAGATAATATGGATATCTAGTGATTCTTATCGAGATAAATGCATTTATGACATCTCCTTTCGGAAGAAATTTTTAAAATTTCTCCAGTATTCTTGAGAAAGGGCAATATCTTTAATTGATTTAAAAGCAAAATATAAGAAATCATATTCATTTACAAAAAATTTACAATTCCTAATGAAAAATAATATCTTTTTAAAAAAATGTTGTTTTTTTTAAAAATAATGGAGGCTAGCTACTCTTGTTGGTGAAAAAAATTTCTTATAATTAAATTTTCTAATATGTTTGTGATGTTTAGAATAGTGGCCTTCAACTTGGTTTCTTGACGTTGACTTGTGGGCAATTTCATGTTTTTTTTGTTAACTTAGCCGCCACGGCGCCTCAAAAACACCCGCGTCATCCGAAAGGGTCTATTTATAATGGAAAATAAACCCCAAGCATTTTAAGTCAAGGTATTGGATAAATTCTTCATCTATTCTTCTATTACTATTCTAAGGAAAATATAGTTATTCATGATGTGCTTCATAATTTTATCGATATTTTGAATTTAACTAATCAATATGTTTACACTTATTTCCATTTTAATATAAACACAGTTTGTTGCGTATTGCGTTTTATGGAAGTTTTCTGTTTATTTTTATTACATGGGCAACTGGTGTTCTCCTCACGGCATGTTTCGGCAATAAATCATCATCGCCTGCCCATAAACTTATCTGCCGATTTCAATTTATATTCGGATTATCCCATGCCCGTGGATTAATCTCCTTCGGCCCTCACTTGCGTATCTTAATTGGTGGCCATTTGTTTAGGAGGGGACCGAAACGAAAATCCGGTCCCTGCCGAGTCTTCGATTGACGTTGATTGAACAGGAACCGTCGACTGCTCGCCGACTGCACGTGGGGTCGACGGAGGATCCTCGCGGACACCTCTAACCCCGTAGAACGATCACGTCACTCGGGTAACGCGATACTAAACAAACGCCATTTTATATTTCAGCCCGAAGCCTGCACCGATCGAACAATCCAATTAAATCGGATCATTGTTCAATGCACCGTGTCCCAGTTAGTGATACTCTACAATTCGCTGCAACCACTCAGTTATTTCAGCGATTTCATAATTCTATTGGATTTTTACTGTTCGATAGTAAAACCTTATTTAATGTTCACCACTATGCGTTTAACATTGAGATAGGTATGTTAATCATTGAAGAATTTAGGCGGTGTTTAGCAATTATCAATTCTCCGCCACTCATTTTCAGCTTAACGTTAATTCAGCTTAAAATTCATGTAATTTTGAATTCTAATCTAGCAAAGAAATTCCAAGCAGGGCCCCTTCCATTGCTCACTGAGTGGTGTGGAATTTGTCGACCAATTCATGGGTAAGCTTTCAAGTTTCGGCACTATATCTCGGGTCTGGTGAATTGAGGATTTGTTGGATTGTAACTCACATTTTGTTTTTCGCTCAGTGCTTTTCATCCTAACAATGTTCCATTTTTTAATATATGTTTTATCATAATATGAAGAATATACTATCAAAAATTAATTTTGCTGCGATACTCAATGCATCAATGTTTACATTGGAATACTCCAATGATACATTCAGTGTATATTGCATGTAATTTACTATCACGTTTTTATTCATTTCAACACTGAGAATACTATCGCAATTTTGCCGTATTAGATATATCTTTTCTTAGTTTTACATATTATAAAAAAGATTTTACGACATTCATTGTTTTATTTCTCAAAGCTTGCACTGGCCAAATTAATGATCAGTCTCAGAGCATTAGTGTGATGATAATGTAAGTTACAATTTACCAGCAATTTATTTTTCTGCAATTTATCATTCGCTTCCATGGAGATAATACGGTCCTTTTAAAAAATGATGTGTTTTAAAACAGTTTTTACTTGTTAATAGTACTATTTATACACATACATTATTTCAGAAAACATCTATACATTTTATAAAGCAGTATTCAACTGAAGCTCAATTATGCAAATGCTAATTAGGAAAATTCCTGAGTACTTTTCGTCTCCACTGAATAAACATTCTCACTTGATTCCTATGGGTACCACTTCATAACTATGTATTCATATATTACTATATTTTAATTAATTTATCTTAAGTAATTTATAAAATTACTCACACTGATTATTTTCATAATATACGTATTTCTAATCTCAAGGGATGAAAATGCATCGTTGCTATGCCATTTCTTTAATTAAAATGTACACAGGGGTTGAAAAGCTTTTTAAATTCGCTATTTCAAATATCAATATCAGGTCGGATTAATTTTCGGTATTGTAACATTCCTATTTTAGATTGCGCAGAAAAAAATGGGATAAAAGAACCTCCGCGAAAAAATAAACCGGCAGTCCATTAACGGGCCTATTGTTTGCCAGTATCCCAGTAATAATATTTGTAACGGAAAAAAGCAGTTTTTTTTATCTTGGGCCTTGATCTCGGTGGGGTCCGAAAATGTCATTTAGCACGGTGTGATATCTCGAATGTTGGGGTGGATCGTATCTTCGGTTGTTATTATTTGTGAATTATGAGTGAACAACCGAACCCCACAGGAAGGATTTTTTTTATCAATTGGGGATGAAATGGCGCCGTAAATAAAGTTTTATGGAAGGAGAGAGAACTTTTAAGTGCTTTACGAGAAAATAATTTTTATAATGGTCCACTTATTAAGTTATTAATTAGTCAATTAAATGTAAATTAAGACAAAACACCCAATTTTCGTTTAAAAGCACAGTAAAAAATCGTTTAAATTATCGCACCAAATTTGTTTTGTAAATATTGCGACTTGACCCTACACAACCAAAAACAATAGCTTTCGCCGTCGTGTCATCCCACAAATAACGCTTTTTTGCATAACGACCCCTTGGTCAAACCAGTGCCCTTTAATGTTCATACGAATAAAACACATATCGTCCCTTACGACCGTTCCACATTCAAAATGTCAACCGCACATTTGATACGTATCTGTTTTATAGACCCCACTCGAAAATATTTTCTTACTGAAACGGGTCCCACTCTGCTCGCGAACCAAGGGGGCTTATCGCGGCCCTGTCTTTGTGGGGCTTGGGGCGAATACCCAGACCTATCTCTCGTATTAAAATAAAATTTATCTTATCAAAATTATACGGGTATTTAAAGATTCATACATGATGACATTATCATTATTAATTGGTAACAATTTCAGTAACAACTTATGAATTATTTTTCGAGGGTGTTTTTTTTTATTATCTAAAATATGATTATCATTTAAAAATAAAAATGGTTTTGCGTATGACTTATTTTCTCAATTAAGATATTCTAGAATAAAAATGAGAATTTATTCGACTGTTTAAATTTGATCATCTTCACGCATCATTACTCCTTTATGGATATACCTTAATGTCTTTATGAAAACGATCAAAAAGAATATTAATATACTATGTATATATATATGTATGTATATACAATTTTAAATATTATTTTGGATGAATGGTCTCTGAACGGTTTACGAATAACATCGCAATTTTAAATTCAACGTTGAAACTAAAAGTTGATAAAGTTACCTAGTTAAAAACTAAGTTTATACAAAAATTTCTGTCACTGACATTTCTATTTCGCATTTTTCGTCGGCGTCGATATGCCGTATGTAGCACTGTTTTGCAGGCCACATAAAAAAATTAAATTAGTTCCAATTAACAGAGTCAAAGTTACAAAGCTGCCGAGCTCCAAACCGGATATTAAACGTATAATATTTTTGCTTGTATTATACTACAAAGTCTCGTGAAAGCTCAAAGTTTAATACCGCACGTAAGTGGAGGCAAATCCCTTGGCAGAATATGAGGTTCATATCAAAAACTTTCCCATGCATACACAGGAAATTTTAAGACACAACAAAATTTGCGATGGCAATTTTCCGTTTTCCCGCCGGCATTGCACCGGGATATAGAAATCCGCGGATCCGATAACATTCCCATACAAACAAAGCGTTGTCGGTTCCGCCGGAAGCGCTGATCCCCTGTCAATGAGGGTGGACGGGTTGTTTGTCATGTTTTTTCTGCCGTAGCATGTGAAAATGTACGATACCGACCAATTTAATTGAAAGCTTTCCATCCACTATTGTTTCACTGAAATACAACCAATAACAAACACTTCAATTAATACTTTTGAAATGACGGAACAAGAGAAAATGTAATCAATATTTTTCCTAAATTAGCTTAAGATTAAATAAGCGTACAACCAAATCTATATATTTTTTTAGTAATTATTTTAGTTAGTATCCAGATTAATTCAATCGTTTAATTTACAAGGTTTTCAGCAGACAATTAGTTAAATTTTTAATTATCTCGGGACAACTAACAAAAGTGGATAAGATAACTTTGTGATATAAATCATTCAGCAACAGTGGACTCTGTGCCGGTACGAATCCCTCGAGATTTTGCTTCCCATTTTTTCTCCAGCTACAGAGTGGGTCATGGAGAGATCTCCACAATGCTACAAGAAGGATCGCAAAGAATAGGGCTTTTAGACAATGTAAGGGCAAGAATTCCGACATTAAGATAAAAGGCTGCTAAGGCTTCCGTCCAAATTTAAGTTATTCCCAAAACGGATTAAAGGTGTAACGCGTGGATGAAATATTTTATAACTTTATCTAGAGCTTTTTCAGTACGAGAATTAAAAAAAGGTGACCATTTCACGAAATTAAATATTAATATTTATGTACGGTGTTTGAGAATAATAAATATTTGATTATTTGGGATTACTTAAAATTCTATTCTATAAAGCTTTTTCTGAAATAATATGCAAAGAAAAATATTAACAAAGCACCGTATAATAACAGCATTTTCATCTTATAATTTTTAAAGCGAACACTTTTATTCCCTTAGGCTGATTCTGTATATATATATACATATGTATTAAAGTAAGTTAGAAATATATTGTATTTGTAATTATCTTTTTTTTAATGTCTGAATAAATAAGTAGCTGATGCGCAGCGTCATCATATTTTCTTGTAAATAAATTACTAAAAACGCGTTTGAAATCGTTTTCTGTACGCCCAGTATGCGCATCAAGGCACTTTTCAAAACCTACTTATGTTTTTTTTGCACAAAAAACAATGCGAAAGGTTACATAAATACAAATTTTGCGAGTTATCAAATTTTACCTCTGTCAAACATATATTTTCGTATTCCCTCGTTGCAGAAATGTATATTCCGGTGTGATTTATTTTTTTAAAACGACGCATATAATAAATAATCGATGTTTAATACAGCGCGATGTATAATTTTATTTAGGTATATTCGATATTGTCAATATTATTTAATTCTGCAGGCGAAATTTAATATGGAAGCCGGAAAACTTACATGAATATTCGAAGAAAGTTTCATCTGCGTGTTTCCTTGAATATCTCTCTATATAAATTGTGAATTAATTTTCTTAAAATATATCCAAAATCTGTAATATTTCATATCCGAATACTTGGTACATTTTTATGATAAATTGCCATATGCATACTAAACGGACCGTTACTCTGCGATGAGTTGCATTCCAACCGTTCATCACATGTCTGCACTTCAACATCAGTATGTAATACCGATGATATTGCAATTCCGAACATAATTCTAAAAAAAGGCATGTCTGTTATCATGACAGGGTAATCCCGGATACCGAATAATCCATGGGAAAATCGAAAATGTATATTCGTCTGGAGCGACGACAATTCAATATGCCGATAACACGTCATGGGGCGATATACTTTGATAACGAGTTGACATGAAAGTAATTGTGAAATTATTATTGAATCTGTCTCTAGAGAAGCATTCAGTTTGTGAACTGTTTTTGAGAATAGATTGGAATTGATGTGTCGCTGAATGACGCTAGAATTGACAAACAAAGCGACAAAATTAAATACATATTCTCATTATGTAATATATATTTTTAATTAAGTACATATTTTCAATATGTAATATATATTTTTAATTAAATATATATTTACATATATTTTTTGCAAAATATTTTGATCATTAATTTTTTTAAATTGATATATGAACCCTTATAAATTCGAAGCTCCAATTTTCTGCAATTATATTTATTTTTTCAGACATGTATTCAAAATAATTAGGCAAAGCCTTTTATATTTATTTAAAACAAATGATTGAGTTAAATCTGTGTTCCACAACATATTTGCATTAAAATTTAAGTTACATTTAATAATAAAGTTTTTAACGAAATGTAGCTAATAATTGAAATACAATGATAGTAGTCGTTGAAAATTTTTTCTTTTAAAATTAATCTTATTATTATTTATTCCGTCTTTATGATAAAGCTGTCAATATACATTTTTAGTTAAAATATTTATGCAAACATCTCTTAATATGATTACACTCAATTTAATATAGCGCAAGCACTTTCTTGGCGTACCCATTCTTTACTATATTTAGAAATCGGGGACCCAATATTTCCTATCGATTTTCAACCCCCAAGGCATCCCTTTCCCATTTTTTCACGAGGATTATCGTCACCCGCAACACCACAGTAAATAAAGATATAAATAAAATCTGAAAATAAATTTTATGCACATAAATAAAATCCGGAATAATGTTCAATCTCAAAGGATTCGCAAAATTAGACGCTGTTAATTTTGATCGCCCTAATGGTTGAAACCTTTTTTGTATACTATAATAAACCTCGGCTTTTATTTCAGAAAGGTTTCAGGAAGGTTAGCTATTAATTGACTAAAAACATTAAGTGCCGAATATCCTTAAAACTATTTGGTATCTGTTTAAATGAAACACATAAGCTGTGTAACCTTTTTCCTCTTGCCAATCAATCCCGTTTAGGATATCCTAAAGCTCCCATAGTCCAAACGACGCGTCGCAAACTTTATCGAGAAGTTTGGCTGAACTTTTTCCGATCAATATTTTAGCTACGCTCTAGAAAATGTAGTAAGTTTTTTCGCCGCACTTCGTAGAATAACTATCTAACATCGTAATAACACTTTGTGGATGAGACGTGAGCCGGTTGCAGAAATGTATCATTCAATAGACATAACATGGTCCAACAGATGCATAATATATTTAAATGCAATCTTTCACGTATATTTTGTATCGATAAATGTAATATTCACTCATCCCTCGATTTACGCGGTATATACGTTCCATTAAAAACCACGCAAAAATGACATAGAAAAAATGCTAAAACACTACAATAGCGTTTTCTTAAATTAACGCGGTTTTAAAACCCGCATTAATAAACCCCGCGCAAATTGAGACATGAACAATGGCGCACTAAGAGTATCCTGCGCCTGTGTGCAGAACTTCAATTATCGCAAACTCAAAACCCGAGGTAACATTGTCGGGAAACTCACCGGGACATCGTGGGGTTGCAACGCCGAGGTTCTACGCATATCCGCTCTCTCTCTGGCTTATAGCGTAGCTGAATACTGCGCTCCAGTATGGCGACAGAGCACACACCGAAAAGGGGTTGACACGAAGCTAACCCATATTATGCGCAAGATAACAGGCCTAATGCGTCTGACACCAGTTCCGTGGCTACCCGTAATCTCCCACATTGAGCCGCCAGAAATCAGAAGGAGTCGCTGCTCTCACCGCCTCTGGAATCGCATAACCCAAATCCCATACCCACCAATCCATGAAGACCTCACAAATCTTCCATCATTACGGTTAAAATCAAGAAAACCGCCGTGGACAGACCGCGGAGAAGATGACTCAATCCTTAAATCTCGATGGATGGAAGAATGGAGTGAGAGTGGAGTGGACGCGAACAACGCATTCCCCGACCCTACTGCGGAGCCGAGCGGTTTGAATCTCCCGCGCAAACTCTAAACCGTGCCCGCACAGATCATGGCAGGACTACGGAAACTCTCTACAAATGGTGGTGGTACGCAGAGTCCCACATGTAAATGCGGAGCGATTCAGTCCACCAAGCATGTAGTGGAGGAGTGTCAATTTAACTTCTTCCCCTCGGTGGCCTAAAGGCCGCGTTAAATAACCCTTTAGCCCGAATGCACTACTAATGGTTGGCGTCCGCGTCAGTTATACCCCGCACGAACATGATCATCATCTAACTTGACCAACGCATTACACCCCGATATCCTGCCATCCCATCACCTCCTAATTACTATTTTCAATTACTATTACTATTATTTTCATTATTATTATTATTATTATTATTATTATAGATTATTGTCATTATTATTATTATTGTTTATTATTATATGACTGTTGATTATAAATAAAACCATGTATTCTGTATTCATACGACAAATAAATAAATCGCATTTGTATGTCTGGTGTGCTTGAAACTACGAGTTATGGGCAATTACTTAAATATATAATATATTATTTAATGCCGATTTTAAGAAATCTAGTTTATTTTATTCAATTATTATTTTATATTTTCATTTTTCCTCCTCGTGTGCGCCGCACAATCTAGCAATATGGACCCTGAGGATGAATGTATTAATATTCGGGGCAAATATTCAGTCATGCTATTTCTTCGAAAATTAAAAGAAAATATTGGCGAATTCATCTTCAGATTGGAATAATATTTTCATTTTATTCATGATTATTTAGGACATATTTAAACATGTTATTTCATTATTATCATTTTTTTAAATAAATTAAAATTTATATATTGTTTTTTTTGTTTCAGGTAAGAAAATTAATACCATATCGAACCACTTTCTCAAGCATAAGGTATAAAAAAAATTAGAAATGACTATCGTATATTATTGTGTATTACATATGTTTGCAGTTTTTTTTTCTTTTCGCTTCTTCACGTCGAAAGCTTATTGTCTGAGCCGGGGCTTTGTAAAATGCCCTGCTGCACAATAAGACCTTTTTTGTTTTTATATTTCATCTCTACTTATATTTTGGGAATATAATATTTCACACATAATCCTACTCGGTTATTATTAGATGAATTAACATTAAATAACATTAAATTAAAATTGAAATAAATCATTTTGAATTTTCTGCTATTGCGAACTTATCGCGCACATACTTTCTATATATGGTGGAGACCATCTGGCACGTGAAGAATAAAATTTGTAAATAAAAAAAATGTGGGTTTCGTTCGAGGATAATGTGTACAATAATCTAAACCGCCATGGTTAAGTCACTCTGCCTATATCCATCCCCATTGTGCAGAATTTGATCTCGTAATGTAATACCATCTAATCCCCCGCAAATGTCCATCGACACTGCGTTTCTACATTTATTGTGATTTTATAGGTCATTTATCTTGTCCATTTATATGCAAATCAGACTGATTCCCTATCCCATTGGTATTTCCCGTTTTTTGCACAATAATCAATAAGTACGCAGATGATTAAACCGGCAATTAGCTTTTATTGGGGTCGGCACCGGCAAATTTACACGACATCTGCCGCTTCCGTTTTATCGACAGGGAAAGGATTGTTCAAACACATGTGTCCCATAATTGGTCGTTTTAATTGTCGTTTAAATATTTTTCCGCTGAACATTCAATGGCTTTATTTAGAAAAGGCACTGCTACATTTTTAATCATACTGCAAGAAAAGTTATAATATACGTACATACATATTTTTACTGCATAGAACCTACATTTCCATTTTCAAAGAAACTTTCAACACGTTAATACTGAAGGACTACTGTTTTTGTTTACGTCTTGTAAATATCTGTAGAATAATATTTTACTTTCTAAATAATAACTTCAGTAATTATGCAACGTATAATATTTTCGTGGTTAAATAATATGAATAAATTAAGCAATACATAACCTACCCTATTCCCTACCGAATATATTGTCCCAGTGATATCGGTGAATTTTTGATGATTTTCAATTTGAAATATTAATTAATGCATATTATAATTTCATCATTGTTATAAGCATAATTAATTAAATGTTGTATTCGGAATTTCATATCGGTTCTGTTCCAAAATTCATCAATTACACTTTAATAAATCATAATCTAAAAGGTTTCCCATGCAAACGCGGGCGAATTACGAATTTTCCTGTTTTCCGATGTTAATTATATTTATTATTATGATACAATATTCACATATCAGGGTTATTATTATGCATACACATTGTATTATTAATATTATGTATCTACATAATTTTAATTAATCATTTTTGAGCATCATATGAAAAAACAACTTAAAATTCAATATATTATGTTTAATATAATGAAAATTATATGTTGAAAATAAGTTATTCCGTATTCTTACCTCAATAATTAATCATTGAATACTTGATAAATTAATAGCCCTTCAACAACGCCCTTGTCAATCTTATATTAATTAACCGCCATAATGTTGAAACATCATTTATATGTGTAGTGTACAAGGTTTGATCAAAAAAATTATCACAATTTTTAAATTTCTGTACAAAACGTTCTGCGTGCTTTCGCTTTCTAGACGATTGATTAACTGATTTTTTTTACTAAGATCCACACCTGGTTTATGGTGCCTCAGCCACTGTATTCGCCAAACATGGCCCCCATGCAACTTCTTCCTATCGATAAAAAAAACATGAAAAAACGTTGTTTTTGCCATCATTAATGAGATAAATCGAGAATCCTACTGAAAATTGCATTCCTTAAGTCCTTAGAAGATTATAAAAGCACTGGCATAATTGTATGATATCTTTAATGAGGATTATTTTGAAGGAGACAAAATTAAGATTGATTTTTTAGGAAAACTATTTATAACTTTTGCTAATAAATTAAATTACTTATCATATTTTAAATTATTAATTTAATCTATTAATGTTGCTTGGTATAATATACAAATCCTTAATATAAGGGAATAATATTTTGCAATAGTTACGACATTAGCGTCTGGCGACGTTCCATGTGATATTTTGCATTTATAAGTTATAAAGTCTGCACGAGACCGACAGTATCATATATAACGACAAAAGAAATTTTATTATTCACATACCGAAATATAATAATATAGCAATTTTAGTATTAATAAAATAAAATGGCGAGTCACCATATTCTTTTTTATAGAATCGATTCGTTTTTGCTTCTCGATGCGGAAATCGAACGTGATGCTCTGCGAAAAATCATACCTATATTCTTGTTTAGAATTATTATATGTTCCCTGATTCAAATTCATATAATATTAATGAATATGGGGCCGCCATTCGATATTCCGCAGACTCAATGGGCCACATAACGAACTCAATGCACACGAACGACAAATTGTACTAGGATAAGAGACGGAGATGGAAGGGGGACAGGGAATCTAAAGAGGAAACATGGCACCAAACGTAATGGACGAGTGGTTCATCGCGTCATTTGATAATACCCCGACCATTTGACTAATGGCTCTATTTCAGCTCATCATACAGTCTTGGACGACGACGTGGGGTCACCGCCGTATTATTCTTTCGTTTCTGTTTTACACGGATGAAATACCTGTGATGAATAATCGAATTACACAGCCACTTTTGTGTATAATCATAGATACAATACGTAGAGCCAGACAATGCAAACTGCGGTTTCATTGAATTGTATCGCTAATTATTGTGGGGATTCATCCAGTTTCTAATTAGCAAATTAGCACACGGGGACAATAGCCAGAGACTGGAACAGCTGCTACGTGCAAACTCCAGCATTATATAGGGGAATAATTGGCATTGTGGAAGAATTATATGTACGGATAGAGGATTCATTAGATTCGATTGTTCAGAGATTTAATCCTATAAATAGTTTTATCATTTTAGTATATATACATATTTTTAATTATCATTGAAAAATACATAAACAATCGTTTTAAAAAAAAAATATTGATTTCATACAATATTTCTTCCAATTATTTTGCAATTTAAACGAGAGCACTTGGTCTTTTCTAAATGAATAAATTTCATTAAGGACAAGTTAATTAAAATACATTGAAGGGATTCCAATTAAATATGTATATAAAATTAATTCGATTTGAATTTTATTATAATAATCGTCTTCATTATTGATTTTTATATTACTTTTCTTAAAATCATTAATTTAAACATTAATAATTTTGATTATTGAATATTAAGCTTCATGAGCTTTCCATTCTCTCGACCAATAAATGACATACCCTCATCATTTGCTTTTACGCCGTCAAGTGATGTTCGTTTGCGTTGAATTAATTCTAAGGGTTCGGTTAATATATTAATATTAGATACGTATGTTGTCTTTCGGCCCTATATTGTAAATCTAATACCAAAACTATTGCAGGTGAATTCACCTTTCCCCCATCCACTACAAAAACCAATTTCACCACGATCAAAGGGCTAGATCGCTCACCTCTCAAATGTCGTTCAAATACTCCAGATATAATTTATCACATTGTCTTGCGAAACACATATGTATATACGATCGTCAATTTTTTTTAGAATACATATTATTTTAACCCTTGAGGGTCCATATGACCTGCTATGATTTATGATAGGCAGTCGACAGAGATTCGGGTCCATGTCAGCCATGAAGGCAGAACCTCGTGTAATTCTACATCATTTATAATTTTCTTTGAAAAAGTGATTGCGTGATATGGCAGCGCGTGATTTTTATTATATTTGCAAAAAATGTGCTAAGCAAAAAAATATTATATTTTAATTGAAATATTTACGATGAAAATTAGATTTTTTAGAACAAACGAAGTCCCGAGAGCTCACAAATATGGGCACAAAATAATTATTAGTTCGGGTCATAAATGGATTCCGATGGAGGTAGGTGAATCTATTATCTGTGTCCATTCAATATGAGGCCTTTAATATATATACGAGGGTTCTGCTAGTCTTTTAAAATTCGTTTTGTGTGGTGGACGTTAAATTCAAGTGTTATTCTAACCATTAAAATATAGAGGAAAAGGTGCATATTCATCTTGTGATGCTTTGGGAATTAAAACAAGGCAATGGTGAAGGACTTATAACAAATAGTATTTTCAAATTCATTATGGAGACTTCACCTTGAAAGACGTACCAAGGGCGAGTCGCTCTTTTGCCTTTGATGACATTTTAAAAGTAATATTTGAGCAAAATCTACACAAAACAATAGTGTTTAGGTATCTCAATATCTTAACAGAATCGAGAAGGTTCCATGTCAGTTGGCACAATTCTGCTCACGTAGGAAAAAATCGAAACTTTTTTAAACAGATGATGAAAAATAGATTACCCATAACAATATTATCCGCAAAAGATAATGGCTTAATATGGATTAAGGGGTCGTTAATCCTTTCCAGATCTGGAATCAAACATTGAACGAAAGAAGGTTATATATTAGGATCATAGAAGTACAGGCCATCGCGAGTTGTGGAAAAAAAATGTAACGATGACAATAAACCCTCCTATATTGCAAAGGGCATTGACCCTTATTTTGCGCGATAATGTGTTATATATTTATAAAGTATGTAAATTAACATTAAAACGTATTGTAGAAAACAACGATTAAGAAAGTGGCACTATATAAGGGAATGCCGCTCTCTGGGCTATAAAGCCCAGAGAGCGGGACGCAACGGAACGGAACCCAAGGGACGCTATAGGAGGGTTGACTGTACTGCAGATACATAAATTTAGCAGCTGCAAAGACGAAGAAGAGAAACTCCAAGTAATGAGTCCTGCACTCGTCAATTGCTATCGCGTAATTTTTTTACTCGACCATGCGAGACCACAAACATCAACGATGACTTAAAAAAAAATCTTGGGCGTGAATAGTCGTAAACTTTTTAAATGGAAAATCTTCAGTTTAAAAAAGCAAGTTAATCAGCTGGTCAAAAATTTTCGTCCAACCTATCAAATTTTATGAAGAAGAAATTAATGAGCTGCCACGATGAAAGACTCATACAAAATAGTGATGTATATTTAAACTACTCGTCGATTTACGTGGTTTTTAACTAGCACGATTTTAATAACTGGGTTAGTTTAAGAAAACCGTGTTATAGATCAAAATGAAATACATTGTATTAAATTTAACTACATGTGTATTTTAAATTGTCCCACGGCATGTTGTTTCATAATATAAGGATTTAAAAAAACAACATTAAAACATCTTAGAAATTAACGTTATAGGAGTTATTAGAGGTAATAACTTATCGCTTTTAACGCGGCTTTTTTGGAACGTATTCCTGCATTTTGTATGAGCTTCGTGAATTTTTTACGCGGTTTACATTCCGGACGCGTATTCCATGATTCTGTATGATCTCCATGTCTTTTTATTGTGTTCATATATTTTTGTTTTTTAAAAATTTAGACAAAATTTAATGCCTGAAATAAAAATGGAAGTTATTTACAATTTAATCTAATATTTACGAACGAAACCTTATTTATGAGAATTAAATTAATCGTCTGAAAGGATATAACCGACACTCTTATGCAACAGGTAATATATTGCTCAATCAATAATCGACTAGCCGCTCCTATAAAGTGCATTCTGTTAACGGTTGACAATAATCGGATCTGAACAGCCTGCCCATTAACGGAATAGCTTTTAGTTGTCGTGTGTAATTGAATTTGTTCTGGTCTCTTTGGTGTTGAGAGAGGATGACCACTTTAGACAAGTCGTCCAGATCGTTTCATGTGGTCACTTAATTGACCGGTATAACCCCTGTTTTGCTTGAATATCTATCATACGGTAGTATTTGGGTATTAGTAAACTTGAGGGTCCTTCGATTTCTCGTGTACTATTTGTAGATCACTTCCATTCTGCGAGAATATTCCAGAAGTTATTGAGCGGTTTACATCTGGAATATTTTAAATAATAAAACGGTATTTACACAGATACTGTTCCACTTTTAACTTTAAATCCATTACAAATCAATATTACACCATATTGCTAGAGTGGATTGAAATTTATTGTTCAATATAAAGCAGCGATAAAAAAGTGCATACGCGTCATTTCATATATAATGCAAGATTGTATAGGGGGATTTACTTAATAAATCTGAGCCCATATGACATATAATCCTGATTTATAGAATATTTTTTGTTATACAATTATTTCAATGTCTTCTGGAATATACGTATATTTTTGTCGATACGAAGCCAAATTTATTATTTTTTATATAAAATATATATAAAGAAATTATATGGGTTTCGAATGGAGATGAAAATTTCTACGGCTTTTTAATTTAAACACAGTACTGAATATAATAATATGTAGTAAATATGGTATTTGATTAAATCCCGATCCATTTTCAATGAAAAAAAATCTTTTTATTTATCATATTTTAATTCTGAATAAATCGATTCTGTATATGAAAATTCAATATAGCGCGTTCTACAAAGTACCAAAATATTTTTTTCTTTGTGATTGTGTTTTGATTTACGGGGTCTCTCCTGTGTCGCAAAAATGTGACACAATCACAGAGTCCATTGTGCAAAACAGCGGCCTGGGTATAATCCGATCAGGCAGAGGCCTCGAGGGTTCAATTTTTAATTCGCATCCGATTGGGGGGTTGAACAAAAAATAATATCATAAAATACGTGTACATCTCGTGTTTCAATGAAACGTAAATAATAAAAAAAATAATCTCTACTCATATCTCATCACATAAGAATTTTCTATTTCGATGTAAATTATTATTTCCTCGGCTGATTCAGTAAGTTCAGCACTGTGATTGCTATCGTTCGCCATTAATTTGTCTTAATAGGTTTTTGTGGTTCTACACGAAGAATTCTAAAGGGTAGATAAGAGTCAAAATTGACCGAGACATATTACACAAAATTTACATACGTATATTACAATATTTGAAATTTCATTATATTAATAGTATAATACCGATTATTTTAATCCATTAACGTCGGCAGGGAAAATCGTAAGTCATATAATTACAATATAAAAAATATATTTAAAACTATTATATATTCCGTGCGAAAATTCGAACTTGTGATATTTATAGTTTTTTTTTTAATATATTATATATTTAATATTATTTATACAAAAATCTTATTTATGTAAATATTTTCATTGTTTTACACATCTTACATCTTTTTTAGATTTAGAATATTTTATTTTTAATTTAAATTTAATAACATTTCATTTAAAATGCAACAGTGATTCTGTAATATTTAGAGATTAAAATATTACAAGATTGCTAGTATATGAAATACTTTATGTTACTCTGTATCTTAGTGATTTGAGGACGATAAAAGTCATATATAATATATTTTGCAATAAATTAATTTTCGGTAATCGTCATCTTTGAGTGCGGTTGATTAAAAATATCCATTACCGCAATTCTTAATAATGTTTTATTAAGCACGTTCGCTGTTAATTCGATCTTATCTTTTTGCATAGCCAAATTAGTGATGACGAACGCATTCTGCTCTTTGAAAGTGTACTTTCTTCGTTGTCGATACCTTTGATTGATGGTCGCGACGAGTTAAGAAGTATGCCCATGCGATTTCTTTATTATTTCGATCCTTCACCGGTTAGGACCATCGTGTCAGGTATTTTTGTTACGTTTACAACATCATCACATTTGTTATGCTCATTTAAGCTACATGTTAAAACAATCGTAGAATTCCCAATGATCATTCAACGTCTTAGCTTGTGAAATACCCAATTCTTTGAGAATAGATATATAGAGTTCTTCTGTCCTTCCATGGAACTCGAAGTCTCCAGCACCACATCTTAATTATTCAAACTTCGTCTGTCCACTGCTTTGATAGGTCAGGTCTCTATATTATATCACCTGTTTCAAATAGTGTTAAAGTTAACTTAGACCTGTCGATGGGGTCTCTTTAGGATCCCAATTTTCTTTTTCTTAAATAACTCTTTTAATATAAATTCTCCATATCACAAACTTTTTGTATTTGTCTAAAAAAGTCCAAAGAACAAATATTATAAATAATCAATGTCCTTTATTGTCTGCAACTGCAAAAACAAATAAAAATAACAATATTCGTTTCTGTTGCCACGGGCGCGATGTTTTTTCTAGTGTGTCTATACGCGTCATATTGATTAGTAGAAAAATCCAACTTATTGATCAAATTTTGAGTCATATTATGAATAAAAAATTTTATTCTTAGAATAATCGTTTTTTTTTAAATGTCAAGATGAAGAATTCATCAATATCTTGACTTGAAATGCTTAGGGTTTATTTTTCATCATAAATAGTTCCCCTTCGGACGATGCGATTTGTTACGAGCCGCTTTGACGGATCGGTTAACAGTTAAGTATTCCGTAACCGTATTAAGTTAATACTCGGATAAGTTAAACTTCTGGCGAAATCTATAAATTTTAGG
>JAGXCT010037067.1:0-53101 GCA_022495035.1 Philopotamus ludificatus | reverse complement strand
AGATTTTGTTCAGTCGATGTATTCGGTGTTAAATTAATATACCTATTTTTATTATTATTTACTCTGATCAACCGTCGGATTAAGATTTTTAATTTAATAATTATATCTTGTAAATCAATTAGAATATTGCTATTTTGCACGTGTAACTTTAATACTTGTTACTTTCGCGAGTGAATATCGTGATTTATAATCAATAAGTTGTTGCTGAAATCTGAAACTGACAACACATTAGTATTCAGCCTAGTTTTTCCTACTTAGGTCCACTTGTCCGTAAACTTTAATGTCGTTTGGCAATGCCGTCACGTCCTGGCCGACAAAGGCTTCCCTCCTCTTTCCGACCCTTCTTAACCCGCACACGTCGACCGGCCTGCGACGGTTGCGCGCTCTGCCAAATTTTTACAAGCTTTCATCCAAACGCTATTTGTTGTGCGACAAAAGCTCGCACACAACGCCTTTAAAGTTTCCCATAACATTTTTAAGTAATCTTTTTAACATTGTCATTTTTGTTCGCGTGCCACGTACGCCCGAGCCGAATAAAATTTCATTTTTTTTTATTTTCATGGATAAGTCTGAGCTCAGTACCGAGTCCCCCTTCATCTGTAAACCTTATTTTTTTATTACAAGAACATTATTAAGGGAGAAATTTAAAAATTAAATAAGCTGCCTTCGAGCGTTATGAAATTTTAATTAATTTTTCCATGCAACCGACAATGTATAAAAATTCAAAGAAATTTTTAATTTATGAAAATTGATAAAAAAAAACATACAGCTACATATTAATATATATAATTGTTGTAAATATAATAATGAAACGGTCATATTACTAAATTTAAAAAAAAATCACTGCTTAAGCGGTCATTCTTGGTTAAGCAATTCTACGATTTCTATCGTGGGGTGTTTTTCAGCAAACTATTTTAATCGTAGAATATTTTATTTATTATTAACAATGAAAAAAATCGTTTTATACAGGAAATACGATTTTTCTTATTATTGTTCGCTGTTGTGTTTTATACGTTTAGTTCAATCAATTTGTTGAGAAATTTGGATTTTAAAACCAACTGTAAATAGCATTCCATTGAATGATAGCGCTTTAACAGGGGTTATAAATTTCACGTTACTACCCCGAGGAAGTGAAATAGTAGTTTTATTGCTATATAGAGAGAGAGTCAATGTCGGATCGGAACTCGATTACAATGTTTTTAAGCTACGTTTTCGAGTCGTAAAAGTTAAATGAGTCATATTGGAAATATTTCCTATTGCCTGGCACCGCTCTCTCCATGTTTAACGCTTATCTACGTACGATACGTAGATAATATACATTGAAATAACACATCCACATTTAAACAGACATTGGGGGGTTGCAATCTCCGGATTCTCTTGTCTTGCAGCTTCGGAATCTCATTTTCAATTATCTTCTGCACATTTTGCATTATATATCAAAA
Organism: Philopotamus ludificatus; assembly: GCA_022495035.1. Lineage (NCBI taxonomy): Eukaryota > Metazoa > Arthropoda > Insecta > Trichoptera > Philopotamidae > Philopotamus > Philopotamus ludificatus. The sequence goes on along the minus strand of JAGXCT010037067.1, from coordinate 51,659 downwards.
ATCAGGTTGCGGCAAACAAGCCATCATTGTTTCTTTGATGTTCGACCAAATGGGGGAGACAGCTTTCGGAATTGTTTTTCGCTGTCTTACCAGTCGCTGGTTTCGGTCTGTATAAAATTGTTCATATAGTCCCTCGGTGTCCTCGGAAAAGTCCCAGACCGCCCCCTGGGGTCAGAGTAATCTGATCTAGGGAGATGCAAGACGACTCAAAATGGAAAAGACGGCTACGCTCGGATGCATTTATTGTCGATTTGAGGTTTGGCGCTTTTTACATCTAGTAATTTCAGCATGTTTGTCAAAAACTTATAAATCGAATAGTTTTTAAAAGGATTTTTCAATTATTATATTTTGTCTATAATCTATATATCGAATCTACATTCAATTGAATTATATAAATATAAAATATTAAGTCATCACATTTTAATTAATTTTAGCAATAGAGTTCAAACATGCCAATTGAGCATCGAAAACACTGAAATATTTCATCATATATTAAATGCTATGTTTGTTTTAATCCTTGATTTATACTTATTTTGTATACATGTAGGGATTAAAAGCTTGCAATGCAAATTGGAAATTAAAATTGTATGAATGCTTTTAAAAAAATCTTTTATAGTACAATACTAATGGTTTAAAATTAAATGAAAAATCTCTTCTGTGCGATGGCGCTGGTTAATTTTCATGATTATATACATGTCCCCTATATATTACGGGTATACAGAAATTGATGAGATATTTACATTGTGTCACTAGGTAATTTAACCTTTTCGAAACATCGTAATTTCCGCTATACTCTTTTAGGGACAAAGCGTGACCCTCGTTATCTTTCAGATCCCGCATGATGGGACGTCTTCCTTTTGAACGCCAATCCGTTGACCACTTAACTGCTTTCATGCCCAATTATTTACCGGCTCCATCCCCAACCGAGAAGTGTCAAATCATTGTGCGACATGCTGGTATTCTGTGAGATGAATAAATAAATTTATATTTTTTTTTATGGAATCCGAATAAATTTTAATTGGATCGGTAGCAAAAAATTGACCGAATCAATGGACACAATGGCTGAAATGAATAATAAAAAATAACTACAGCTGTAGTTTTCAGCGAACGCACGTCGAGTAGTCCTCGCTCAGGACTGACTATTATTTTCATCCGCAATTAAGGCTGCGCACGTATCTATTAAAAAGGATTTTGTAAAATACGTACGTTTATTTTAGCTTGAAAATTCGCCACTGTTACGTGCTGAAAATGCTCAGTTAAAACATGAAAACACGTTATATCATTCTGTTTGCAGCCGGACAAACTCGGTTTAACTTCATCAAACAGTCCTATGAGTCGAGGCAACTTTATCTGCTCTACCTGTCCGACGTAGTGTAATTTTATTATTACACTGCAAAAAAGTGTTATATAATAACATAAATTGATTTAATTAAATAAATTATTATGTTTTTCTCGAATGAACAAAATAGACCACACCTTCTAGCAACCCCTTAACCGCTTCCACCCTTCGTATAAATTACGACAAAGCAAGAGATACGCCCCGACACTAACATTATAGGCTAAATTTATAATATATACGAAGAGATACACTATTTTTCCCAGCAATGAAATGTTATTTTCTAGAATTGCTTTGGATATTATTCTTGTTAAGAATTTTTATGCGGGCTTTTTTAAAAAATGGAAGAAAATATGCTCGGCGATTCCTCGCTTTTGATGCAAAATTCTCGCTACTCTCCCCTAGCTTGTGATTTTTTTTTTAAACTTAAGTGGTACATATTCTGATCGGCGGGTGTCGATTTCCTGCTTTTTGTCTATGCACGAATTTTTATGGCTATTGAAATTTATTTCTATGACCTGGTCTATGACCGGAATCTACTCCCCATCATCTGCTTGCTTTATTCAACGCAAACCCTCTTCTTATCCAATGGTACGTAATAATTTGTAAATCAGGGGGTCCGACAAATTGATCGATTATTTTTGAACAAACATTTTTATTCTTTTGTAGTTCATTGAAATAGAATAAAATTGTTTAATCGATTTGTGCTTTCAGTTATGACGCAAATACCAGCAAATGTTATAATGCAATATGTCGTTGTATATTTTTTTCAAATAATTTGTCTATAAAAAGCAATCGCATTTTATAGAGAGTACAAAAAATATTTATTTCTTATAATAATTTTCGTAAATGATATATTCACCATTATTTTCTATTGCTTATTATTATTTAGTTGGTAATATATTTAAATCTTCCCTAAAAAATGGCTTTGAATGAATGAAATTTTTTTTAAAATATTTTCACTAAATAAGAATGAACTTTTTACACTTCAATGCATTTTTAAAACTTCTGAAGAGATAAAAATCGGACCTGGGCGGGTCTTTATGGGGAAAAAGTTGTGGTAGAACCTAAAAATTTCGTAATTTACGACAAATGCGGTTCGCCTTAGCATAAAATAAAATATTTTTAAATCGATTTTCTTGTAAATCTTAATGTAAACATTGTAGCTAGTGCAGTGCATATTTGTTGCAACTGTCATAAGTTAATAGTTTGTAATGGACTATTCCCCAGTAATTCCATCATACGGTCATAAATTTCGTAAAATGGGCTATAATCGTCCTAATGGAATTCCCACGTTTTTGTTGCAAATGCACTTATAGATTGTTCATTTTAAAGGTTAACTTTTACTTCTTTAATGTGTGAATCCTGCCTTAAACATATCTCTCGGAGACTTTAATCTATTAATAATAGTTATGATACGGCAAAAAATATTTACAACTTAAGTTAATAATTTTCCTTATCATTTTGCAACTTGTTTCTCCATCTTGCAGCTTTTTAAATCCTCTTTCTGAAATGAAAGCTGCGAGTTTTGAATTAAAATACTCTAGTCAAATGTTTTCAACATTGGTCGCATTCGAAAACAATTTTCTCCATGGACCTGGAAATATAGAGCAAATGAATACGGAGTAAATGTGGATGCTGTGTATTTATAAAATTATAATATGCATATATCTTTGTACACAAATGTATTTCATTAAAATCCCGAAATGTACAACTTATGTATGTAGTTTTTCTTTTAATAGTTTCATGGTATAAAAATTCGCCAAATTGTGTACAGTAATTTAATTTAAAATTCGTCCCGCTCCCAAATTGACACCCCTCACGGTGAGCTGGCAACATTAATTCGTTGGGAGCCCATTTCATAAACATTTCGCAAAGGCCAGGATATTACAATATTTCAAAATAAAACGCGGGGTGTCTCGTGTATTTTGTTAGGCATTATTAAAATTTAGCCCCGTCTTTGGACCCCTGTTTTTACCAGCCTCGTTTGTCGACGCAAATTTAATTATTCGGTCAATTTCTTCTAAACAATATGTTTTGCTCTGCGATATGGCGCGCTTGTGCGGTTTGTTGCCCTGATGTAGATATATGTAGGGTATATGTGTTATGTAGACATGAAAGATCTTTTTAGCTAGTTTTTTGGAAATATTGTACCTTTTTTACAATAAAAATATACTTCATATTACAACAAAAGTAAACTAATTACAGTGAAACCACTATTCATCTCTATATGATGGACACAAAAAGTAAAGATAAAATTAAAAGTGAGATGGAATAAACAAAAGAATCAGACTCCTTACATTACTTTCTATTCTTATATGATTTACATGTCAATGACGAATCCAATGTCGATAACATTAAAAGGTATTTTTAACAATTTTCTTTTTTGAGCGGATATTTTGTCTATTATATCCGAAGTCCGTTATATGGGGCCTGGTTTATCGAAGACCTTCTTTATATCTACGTATCAACAATATTTCGTATTAATTTATAAAGAAACATTTTAGGGTTAGCTGATGACTTGCAACTTATCAAAAGAGATGAAATTTTGTTGTTTAATTGTATTAATTAATTTAAGACCTAATACATTAAATGAATTTTTAAAAAATAAGACCTAATACCAATAGAGGAAGCAATTCCCGATATTTCAGTGATGTAATTTTGTTTTTTATTAGATTAAGCAATCCCAATTCGGAAAGAACAAAACATATGCACAAAATGATAACCACACCATTGATTAAATTCTCTATATATCCAGTGAATCCATTGATAGCTGTGATAATAAAAAATATCTTAGGAAATACGCTTCAACATACATTTACACTAGTATTTATTCGAATGCATTTCAATTTGCATCATTTAAGTAATAGCGTGTCTAAACACAGTTTGTATTTTTTTCTATGTGGAAATAAAACGGCAAGAGTCAAAAGAAAGCTCTCGCTACAGCCAACCGAGCTCAAAGGAACTAAATTATTTGCCGACTCATCGCACCGCCTCGAATTGCTTTATGGCAAACTAAAGCCCACCCTGATTTTGACGTATACACTTTTCATTATCCTGCTGGCGACCAATTTCGAATAAACCGTTCGCCAAGGACCTCTCCCGGTTGGCTTTGTGACACTACACTCTCGCTACTTGCCTCCTTTTGTACCGAGCCCTCGCTCGCTACTGCATCCACTACTGAATAGTTTTTCGTTTAAATACTCTGCGACTGCTAAAACTATGCTTTATTCAAAGTGCATACCTCGTTTCAATTTAAAAAAAGTAAAGTGCCTTTTTACCCAATAAAACCGACCCTAGTAGCCTCCTCTGAGCATTTCTCAATAATTTGATATTATAAAGGTGGTCATAAAATACTCATACATATACTATTACTAATATCTTAAATATACTAAGGGGATTTTTTTTTCTCGGCATTATTCAGTTTATGAAAACGAAATGTTTTATTTTACTCACAGCTTCGGAAATAAACATTAATTGATTGACAGTCTGAAAATTGTGTTTGCTTTTACTCTTTGGCAACTGTTTTTTTAAACCTAAAAATCACTCAATCGCAGCATCCAATGGATTAAGCGAAAGTAGAAAAAATCAAACATTTCAAAAGGGCGGCATAAAAAAAAGTTTGACGCTTTCAATTAAAATACATAAATTATGAAGCGCTTCCGAATTTTTAGCTCTAAAATATATTTTGGGTGCGGAAAGTTAAAGATTAAATCTCAAGGGGGATCAGACCCCGGCGTTTGCAATTAAATTTTTTAATACTTTTTCCATCGTCATACATTTTTTAAAGCCCGGTATCATACGGAAGAAGCTATTTAGAGACCGTTTACTTTTCTTTAATGTCACGAACGTTGCACGAGACGAAGGCCATTCTGGGAAAAAGATTTCGGAGATAAAGTGTCGGTTAAACCTGACCGAATTAAAATTATATTGCATACCGAGGGTGCGTAAAGAATTACGAACTTGAGAAAAACCCTATGATGACCACAAGGTTTTATTAATGTTTTAAAATATTTTTTATTAAATTTTATTCGCAGTCTGTTTGAGGAAAGTGAGGGTTAAAAGCAAGCATTTTCACCCACATTACGCGCAAGTTTATGTTAAGGAAATTACCATACAGCCGTGGCTAAGACACGATAAGATATTTAATATGGTGCATTAAATCATTTTAATAACGCTCAAAAATAACCTTTTCTTTTTCGACATTAAAGTATTCTTCTTAAAATATACACATACAAAATATTCCAGAAGATTAAACACGTGTGAAGCCGTAAAGGAAATTCTATCATGCTTAACACGCAGTCCTTACAAAATAAAAATGTTTACTTTTCAATATTAAAATTTCCATATTTTCCATTAAAAAATATTATCAAAAGTCTTTTTCCGTAAAAAATAAGTTGCTAATAAATGAAACTTTTTGTATGTTTTCCTAGTTTTTTATTAGGCAATAATCGTAAATTAACCCATTTTGTTTGTAGGCATATATAAATATTTGAATGTGCGTGCTATAAAAAATAAATTATATGCACTATAGTGGTATGTAAATTCGATGGCGTTCAGCACACGTTACAAAATGGCGCCAACACGCAATCCATTTCGAATTTTTAAATTTATATTTTAAAAACGAAAATATGGTTAAGAAATTAAATAATATGCCGACGTACGAACAAGTAGTGCGGAAGACCGGGAAACGGTTTTTCATTAGGCTGACTCGCAATGAAAATTTTCTACTCCCCTATGTCCAGGTTTCGCATACACATATAAAAGATAAAAAAAAATGTAAATCATATTTTAACGGTATGGACCACTCGGCAATTTTCATCATCAGAATATATATTATAACCATATGTTGTCATATATTTATATAATCTAACCCTTTCGCTGTGGCAGAGCTAAACACAAATCTGCAATTGTACGGAACGCTGTATTTACCAACGTGATCTGTTTACATCGTTACAATATCCTATCAAAAATTATGTAAAAGTGTAAATAGGATAACTTTTAAACAAGATTTGTTACATTTTCATAGTAATAAATCCAACAAAAGATTGAAGTACTAAAAATGTGGACTGCGGCAGAGAATAAATTAAGTAAAAATCCGAACAACCGTTAAACACAATCAATATACAAACGTTAACTACAACAATATAATTTTATCATTTACGTACAATATTTTTGCAAGCCCTGTTCCCGCGAACACGATTGCTACTGTGTGTGTGTGGCACGTGGCCTGCGAGATTAAAGTGTAATGGTCATATTTTTTTACTGACAGGTTTCTGTCCACTACCACTGCATATTTTTATTTCAAATCATTGTAAAAATATTTTACAGGTGTTTTGGTATTTTTCATTAACTGTGGAATCAAGTAAATGTTAAGTGCCAAGTAAATATTAGAGATAAAACCATTTTTCTACAATTAAATTCTCTCCCGGGATGGATAAAATTATACATGAAAAAGACGTCAGAAAATATTCCATTTGATACCATTGGAAGGAAGTCACCGAAGTTGGTTTTATGGGTCACAATAAATATGGAAATGAATAAAGTTCCAGATGTGAAAGAATGGTTTTACTATAATTTGCAACATACACGACGGGGAGATCTTATAAAATCCAAAGTTTTCTGAGGAACTTCAAAAGCCAAAATTCTTACCTTAATAGTAAATTTTTATCAAACATTTACAATTATCATTTTTTTATTGTATACAAAAAAATAAAAAAAGTGAAAAGTGAATTATTTAACCTAGCCGTGGCGATGGGGACATTTGGGACCCTAAGTTTTCTGATTTTTCTAAATTCTATATTTTACAAACTTTTTGTATTTGTCTAAGAAAGTCTAAAGAATTAGGTTATAAATAATTACGAAAAATAAAATAAAAACAACAATATTCATTTTTTCTCATTCGCATCCAATACGATGCGCCGAGTGCAAGTGAAACGTTTATTAGTGACATTTGCCGCGAGAATTTCGGGGTCGCTTTACCGGTGGCGTGTCCTAAGTCTGCGGCGGGATATCGTCAAGTGTGCTTGTCATTTAAGCATCATATTAATTTATAGAAAAATCCGAAATATCGACCAAATTTTGAAGCATATCATGTGTAACTATTTTTATGTAGGCTGTGGAATCGGAGTTGGAGTCGTGGAGTCTTTGTTTTGGCCTTAAATATTTTGAGATTTTCATAGTTTCATAATCTAAAGTATGCGTGGATATTTTTGTAATTTTATTTCTTTATAAATGTTTAGTTTTTAGCCTTTTTAGGTTTGAGCGCATAAAAAGATTGACCGTCTTCAAATTATATTTTGATTATTTTCAAATTTGAAATATTGTTGGGAATTTATATATTTTAATTTTTATTAAAATCGGTAGATTGGTTTTAAAGTTATGCTCAGTTTACGAAATCTCTTGTTTTTAGGTAATTTGTGCAAAAAACATGCGGTATCAGGGCGTTATCAAGTTTTAGGCAAAATCGTGCGGTCGGTAAAGTGTAAATATTAACTACTTCATGCGCGTTGACGCGTATACGCGTCAAGCAGAAGCGTTCCAATTTCCGTGTTTACGCGTATTCGTGTGAAGCCAGATGCGCTCTTAAATAAATCACAGTTTTATTATTGTATCTTATCGTCAATTATGAAAGCATCACTCTCTAGCTTATTTTATTCCAATTGCATTCTTACTTTGCTACAGCCTGATATATATTTTCAATGCATTTTACGACTTTACATGCAATACGCAAATCGCAAAAAATGGACCGAAAAGGGTTGAAAAAAATATAAAAACATTTTTAAGTTTTTAATAAAAATAATATGCTTCAATTTAAAAGCAAAAAAAATACATTTTTTTTAACGTTTTGGCAAAAATAATTTGCGCATGAAGTGGTTAATATTGCCTCCTTCAAAGTAGATCCCATCAGATACATTATATACTTGTGGCAGTGCTTTTTCCGATCTTCGTAAAATATATGGAACGCATTTCTATGACGTGGCGGCGATCGTGTCTGGGCGCAATCACGATTTCGGAGATTCTGCGGAATCGCTTCTTAGCTGTTATCCTTCCTAATTTGGTGACGCGTGTGCTTTCGGAGGTACCCGTTGCACCAGATCAGACCTTAAATTAAATACGAATTGGCCTAGCCTCGTCCGATTATTATTTTTACAATCCGCGCGTTGATAGCTTAGCTCTCAGGCTTATGGCTGGCGACCGGACCCGTATTCGAAGAGCCTGGTTAACCTGGAGGACAATCGTTGCAGTCTGGCATCGGGCTCAAGACGGACGTGCCTCAGCTGAAAAAACCCAGGACTCGCGGAGATCGCGTATTGTCCCCAAGGTGGCAAAGACCCACTTCGGGTTGGAAGGCCATTTAAATAATCAATAAAATAAAATGAATATTTTCAAAATGTTTTCATGTCTTATTTTCATTATCGGCAATAGGAAAAGTCGCAGGGAGCCATGTCCGTGGAATTCGGGGGGCTAAGTCGTCATAGCGATTTTATTTTTGGCCAAAAGATTATTTTTCATTTTCCAATATAAAAGTAATAATACTCCATATAAAATAATATCACATTTTCATTCTTCATATCATAATATATAATTATATTATGTATATGTAAATAACATGCATTGCGGTCTAAATTTTTTGTCGTTTATTGTCTTTTGCATTTCTTCTCGCGCCACTGTGATTTCTCTAGGGATTTTCCAACAATCACGAAGCATAATAACACGCTAACGGACGTTTCATAAACCTTATACCCCATAAATTCAAAATAATTATACCAATTTTATTTTAAATATTCTACCATCCATCCATATCTCATGCATTTTACGCTACATTGTTTTATTAATATTTGAATTTTTCGATTCACCTTTCGACCCTCGCTGAAGCCTCGGGGTGCGACACCCTCCTCGAAACTTTGCACAAAAAGAATTCTTAAAAACGAAGACACTCTAAAAACATGCGGGGAGGAGCTTCTTCAAGAGGCACTCTAATTTTTATTCGCTGAATTTATTAATAATTTCATACACATATATTTTTTCATATTTTCAATTATTATCTTATATATTATTATATACATCTTAAAACTGTACATATTTGAAACCGTTTTCAGACGTAATCAATTTAGCTAGCTTTGATTCAAACGCAATGGATGCGATCTAACATCGAAACGAAATTTAAAAGCGGATATGGATTTTGAAAGCAATTTCATGTTTGTGCTTTGAAAGGATTTTATTGTTTTCCATTCAAGGCGGTTTTATTACAATTCAGGGTGGATCTTTAAAAGGTTCTTTTGCAATAACACGATGCACATTGCATCTTATCATATGGAGAATTCGATGTGATACGATGCAACACTCATATATGTATCTAAAAATGTTATATTTAAATATGGTCATAGTAATTTGCTTATAAAAATTATATGTAATTAAGCTTGGTGCATATTCTTCGGATAAAATGCATTTGAATTCTAGGGAAATGCAATTAAACGTCGACATCGTGATGTCACACGTCACGTGAGAATGTGCCGTGGTAACGTAGCTTGATTCCATTTTACGAATTCCTCTCCAAACATCCACAGAGCCGAAATCAATGTCCATATTGACAAATTTGCAAAAAACAGGCTTGGAATTTCGGGTCAAATTCCTAAACAGTAGAGTTATTTTTGACAAACAGACTTTTTTAATAACACTGAAATTCTTAATCCATCTAGAAAATGCTTTTTTTTTAATTAAATTTAATACGTCACTATTTTATGCTAATTATTTTTTTATTTGTTACAGGTATTACAGTAATTCATTTAAAGTATGAAATTCGTTATTTTAAAATCACAAAGGGAGCTGATTAATCCTGTTTGCTTTTCATCAATTCGCAAAACGGTTCGTTTTTTGAATTATTCAAACAATTTGTTGTCATTTAATTATACAATTCTCAAGAAATAATTTTCTCCATTAAGCACCCTACTCTCACGGAAAGAATAAATAATTCTCCCAATGAAGATTGTAACAATGCCGGAATATTATTTGACGAGGATCCTTTTCAAGACCACTCATACCACAAAACTTGGCCTCGCTTTGTTCGGGCCAAATTGTAAATTTTATCTCCGTTAATGGTTACTCATAATTCAATAACACAATTGGTAATGTATTGATTTGTTGGAAAATCCGATTTTTTTATTTTTCGCTCAAAAACAGTTAATATTAATTCTATGTATATTGCGTATATTTTATTATATTACTTGTTACTATTAACATCGTTCGGTCTAATTTTACGTTTTCCCTTTAGCTTGACCTTCTTCAATATATAGCTCGACCGAAGGGCTCCCTATGGTTTTTCATGTTGTATATATCCACTGTTTCCCCCGTGCCTTTTCTAATTTTCGGTATATCCCGACGGCAGAATTTTTAATTATTACACGTCGGTGCTTACATTTAACCGCATTTTGTTTTCGCCCAATTTGAACCTATATCAAGGGCATGCAAGGTACAAAGTCGCTTGCCGTCGCCACTAACCGATAATTCGCGTGGTTCATTAGCCGCCGTTTGTTTGTTCTCAAGTTTACTGGTTAGAAAAGGGAAAACTTTTTCCATTTACAATGTGTCTGGGAAATGTTGAAAGATTGAAAAATTCACAAACAGCTCGCGGTCAATTACCCATTTTTCCATTATTATTATATTTTGTATATTCTTTTTATTCAGCTCGTTAAAATTTGCAATTGCCTTGTATTCCAAAATGTAAATTTCCCAAGGTAAACATATTATTAATATACTCTGCTTCTCATTATATTTTATTATTATATGGAAATTCTCAAAGATATATCTAAAGAAATAAAGTCTATATGTAATAAAAAAATTAAAAAAAATCTTTAATAGTTTACAGTAAAAAGTTTTCAGGACACGTTTTATGTGTACATGTTTTTATTGAAAATGCGGTAAATTCGGTTCTATGCGATTTTCCGTGGATGCTTGCTTTCCACCCTTGGCTTAATTCGTCCATATAAATTCAAACTTTGATGCATCGCGTAGAATTTTCATTCCTTTGGATGGCCTCTAAAAGTTTCATTCGAGTTTTAAAAGGAAAAGTTGTGACAATTTAATGTTTTGTACGGGACGACCCATTATCGTGTCCCAAAACGGCACCCCTAGTCTTTTTTTCTTTTTCTTACACTGCTGAATGGTAGGGTCGCGCATTGTGTGTAATAATAGTCGAAATTGTGGAAAATTGGAACAGGATGCCACTTTTGTTCTTACTCCCCTCATTGTGTATAATTTGCCATATAGTCTTCTCAAGTCGGTATGAAATTACGCGTGAGTTGTGTTAGTTCAATTATGCAGTTATATGTCCTTGTAATTAAAATGTCTATTCACCTAAAGCTTTAGCTTTCATTTCATGTTTAGTCATGTGATTGTTTTTCTGCACAATGTGAGTGAATATATAAATAGCTTAATTATAAACATCTGCTACGTGTGCCGTTTTATTGCAACATCTATTAAACTTGGTTGCAATCTTTTTAAAATATAATATTTACTATAATTATTGCATACATATTTTTTTTATCGTTTTTAAGAATAATCAAATTTTTGCGATTATATTTTTAAAAAAATCCTTCATTCGTTTTAATATAAAATTGGTGTTTAATTAAAAATACATTTTATAAAGCACGCAGTCAAAGGCCAGCCCGCTGAAAAAAACATTAAAGCTAAATGTGAAAACGTGTATTTCAACGGCTTTACTGATCTTTTTTATATAACATGTTGTTACAATAAATATTTTTCAAAATATATTAATTTTAATATTTTAGCTGAACCGAAAAGAAATTGCGCATTTAAATCAATATTCAAAGCCAGTTTTTGTTCTTCGGTGAAGAAAGTATCGCTTTATAGAAATATTATTAAATATTATATCTATCTAATAAATCATATTTTATTATAAATGATAAGATAACTAACCCTAAAAGTGACAAAGTATAAGAAAATACGTTATATGGTGGTTTTTATTGGGTCTTGATCGACATTATTACTGAAATTTATTATCAACTACTAACAGTACATAAAAGTCAATTTTCGGTGTAAAGATAGTAATCGATTAATAGAAATATAAGATATCTATAATAAACTAGAAATATCATCGAGATTTAACAATTTCATAAACTAAAGAAACTTCTGTCAGATCCATTGAAATATTATCAGAAAATATAAGACGAGTGTAGATACGTGTGATTTTTATCGTATCTAGGCAATGAATTTAGGTGTTATATATGCCAATCATCGCTTCATTCAATCAGGGCATCATTTTAACCTTTTTCACTCTGTGGACCAGTCGTATAGTCCCAAATATTTTTTTAACAAATAAATTAAAGCACTTATTTATAGCCATATATTAAACCAATAGAAGATGAATACTTAAAGAAAATTAACATTTGTCTCCAACAATACGGAGAGAGATTTGATAGTTTGATATTCAAGATATCGAAGAAATATTGGAGGATCGTATATTGAACGAAGAATAATTAGTCGAAACCTGGATGTTTCACATTAAAAACAATAGATGACGGCTTGGGATTGGCTGATAAATTAGAAGATTTTTTCATAAAAAATAACCCATAATGAAAAGAGGGAAGAAATTTATATGGAAATTACAAAATATTTCGGCCCCTTGTCACAAGTTATTTTGTCGATTGTTTAATAAAAAAAAAAATTAACAAACTTCGATATTTTTTGGAACGCAAAGACTATTTTTGTATGAATTTCAAACCTCGTATGATACGGATTTGTATTACACGACGTTTTTGTATATATAAATATAAAATAAATTATACCAAGATTGTTGAGAAAAATTAAATCACATAATTCCAAACACTAAAATTCTGAATACTTATTTTAAAAGGTATTAGATTAATAAATTCATTTTAAAATTAATGGATGGAATGTATTTTCCTACGCATAATTTCAAACGAAAATGTTAATAATTTATGATTAATTCATTACCCTGGTGTAATTGGCATGGCATAATTTTTGCATAATATCAAATTTATTAGTAAAACCAGTGTGCGGCGGATTTTCTAAAAATAATTCAGCATATAATTACGCCAGACCACTTTCGATTTCTTCGCAACTCCCCATTTCATCCACCCTCTTGTATTCATTCTTATACTTCTTCTTGCTGAACGAGGTATCGCACGGCTGGCCATGGTCCAAGAGACGGTCGGCGCCGGTCGGTCTACAAGACCAGAGCTTCCCCTCTGTTTCCGTTTTATGTTCAACAAGCACTTCAACTCGAATGCAACTGTCTTCTGGCAATATCGGAAGCTATATTTTTTATCGTTCGTATTAGATTTAATTTCCGGATTGGAATTGCACTTAAATATTAAAAGATGGGATGTTTTTGCTAAACAAAACTCATCACTTAACATAACTCATTTTTGTTTTCGCAATAGTGTAGAATTATTATGTATATTTTCATAACATGCAATGATAATATATTGTTCTCGGTAATAGTTACAGTTGCTATCGTCTTTTTGCACATTTTCCGTAACATAGCATATCGTAACGCGGAGCAAAGTTGGCCTGTTTTCAATATGGCAGATGGGCTGTAAAAAGGCTGTTCTCACCTGCGTTATGAATTTCCGCGGGAAATGAGGATACTTTGTATACAACGGAAATCTTCTTTGGCTTTCGTTCATTTATCGTTCAGAAACCTATGGTAGCATTAGATAAGCAACCGATTTCAGATTTTTACGATCACTTTTATAGAGGGAGGAAAAGCGAACAGATGGGTCTAACAATATTTCAGTACAAATTATCCATTACAATTATAAGTAATAAGATTAAATAGTTTAGTCATCCATAATTTAATTAAAAATAATGATTTTTAGTACTATTGTACGTATTTTCCAATATCGTCGTGTTGATTTATAATTAACGTGTAACTAAATATCCCCCTCCTAAATTGACCGTGTAATATAATTATTTTGGAATTCATAATATGTGCTTCATTTCGATTAAATATACATGAAATTTAATATTAATATGTATTTTCAACCTGTTAAATATATTATAATAACATGCATTCATTTAATAATTTCCTACATATTAAAATACTTTTGAATTCAAATACATATATTTATTTTATTTTATTTTTTTTCATTAATGTGCAACATGTGTTGTCCACACGCGACCAATATTAATTTGCTCATGGTGTGGTCCTAGGCGGGTAATCCGGAAGTTCGCGATTTAGCGGAACTTCCCTACTGACGACATTCGGATGCAAATTTGACACCGGCAGGTTGTAGGCGTTTTCCGTTTTATTAAACAGGGCCGATGATAACTCCCTGGCCCCGAGCTAGATGATCACAACCATACATAAAGAAAGTCTATTGGTCTTTTCATCATGCAAATTTCTAGGCGCCCGGGGCGTCGAGGTACCTCGTAAAAATAAATTAAACTACTCGATGCCGTAAAAAGCTCCCTGTTTTTATTTCCAATAATTTTATAACTCATTTCAATCTTGGCATGGTGATTGAAAACTAAAAGCTATTCAGTCATTCATTTTCACTAGTACACACAGCAGATCAATTAGATGTATTAAATTAAATTTTTATTTGCCAATTTTATAATAATTATGCCATCTTTTATAATTATTATACCGAATGAATAAATATATAAGTTAATTTGATCGAAAATTAATTTTCTAGTTGGTGATTAAATTGATTGTTCGAAAAAGGGATATTATTTATTATTTTTAAAAATAAAAAGGATCCCTAAAACTTGTACACCTCGAAAGCCCGCAAGTCTCCAATTTCTTAATGAGTGTTTTTCCACGGCGATTACTTAACGCCTCGCTTGTTTACATTTCGGTGACCCTCTTCTCTTTTAATCCCCCGGTTTCTTTAATTTTTTTTTTGTGGACCGCAAAAAGTATCAACTTTTTTTGACTTTCGCTGCCGAAACGATAAATAGGCCACATTTTAAGCCTCTTAAAGGCTTAAAAACTTGGAAAAGTAAAACAATATTAAAAGGTCTCGGCGTGCTTTAACAAGTTTTGCCGAATTAAGGCGCCGTTTCCTTGCAAAGTTATTTACGCGGAATAATAAATCATTCTGTATTCAGTGTGAACAGAAACGTTGTGATTGTGATGAGTAATTAGCAATCTCGACCAAAGTTGTCATAAAATATTTGACTCTATTATTAAATGCTTTTTTGCATGATTCTAACATTTTTACAATTTCCATCTCTCGCTCTATTTTCACGTTGTTTGTTTTGTGTTAAATATTTAAACATTATATTTCTTTGTGTCTATTATAATCTTTTTCCATCCACATATAATATGTGAAAAAATTGCTTTCACTCGACCCGCTTCCGCCCTGTGTCTGTGATTCCCATAAATAATGGGATCGGAAACTTTTGTGTCGTTTTTCAGCAGTGAAATATTTGTAGGCCAACCCCCGAGCTTATTTTTGTATTTTATGGAATAATTCGAGCACGTCCATCGCGGGCACGTTCGGCCATTAAGCATTTTTTTACTCTTTAAAAGGAATAAAAGTAAATGAAGCAAGAGTGCGGCTTTGTCCCTTGGTTTATTTAGAAATCGTGCCTATAATACATTGTTTAGAAGTATAGCGAGTAGTCGAAGAGATTTGTGTATTTGGGATGAAAGTCGATTTTTCAATCGTCCATGAAAATAAATGAGAAATACCTTTTACGAGCCATTGATTAAATGTAAAAATATAATAATAAATAAATATTTTATTTTAATTATTATTTATTTTCCCCTTTTTTAATATATGTATTAAAAAGTAACTAGTGCTTTTTCACGTTCGGTGTCATTTACCGAATCCGATTTTTTTTGTTCACGTTTTCGTCGATAAAGTCGAACATTACCGTTGATAGCAATCAACATTTTTATCCAACCTTCTCCCTCTCCATCATGCAATATGGTAATGTTTGTTTGTGCCACAGAGCTTGGGGGAACCGTTCAGGTGTGGAATAACCTCTCCCCCACCACTACCCACCAGAATTGGAATATATTTTGCAAATGGCGTTTTTTCTACCTTATTTAGCAACTTCATGAATCTAGATGGTGTCGACTTATTTGCATACCGAGTGCGACACTGTGTTTGCCCAGTCGGCTATAAATCATGTGGCCCCGGGCGCGCGCCCCTTTCCCTCGATCAATTAAAATTGTATTCTCATCTAAGAGTGTAATCTAAAGATAACACGCAGGTTAGCCATTATTCATTTATTGATTAAAACTCAATAATTAAATATCAATATATGCATAGATTTTTGTTATTTAATATTTATAAGTTTTCATATCATGAAAAGGACGTTTATCGGAGAGTTTTCTATGAATTTCAGTTCCATAGTGGAAGTTTGTATTTTTTATTGGCGAAAATTCTCATCACAATGGCGCTGACAGTGACTGAATCCAATTAAGAATCTGTCATATCCCGTTGAAAAGTTTCTTTACTTCATTTTGCGTCGTTAATCAAGCAGGAAATTTATTCAAAACTTTTATTGTGCTATTTTAAAAATTGCGTGTTATATACTTTCGCGCCATTTGTCAAATTCTTATAATTATATTTTTACATTGAGGCAATTACGTTAATTGCCGTTGCCATTGTTTGCTTCGTGTTAATTAGGATTCAACAATTTTACCCAGATTCGTGTTTATTTTTTTTTATCCTGATGCCATCTACTTTTGGGCAATTATGTTGATTTTATTATTCCGATACTTATTTAAATACAAATAATTTTGTATAAAATGCAAATAATCGTCTGGTTCAAGAATAATAAAAATAATTTGATTGTCAACGCTGTATTCGGTCTTGGATTATTTAAATTGAACAACTGCCACAAAGTCATGAGTTTTTACACGCATGACTTAAAAGCGTTGTCCCCGCATTAGGGAGAATAAATAAATGTTTAAACGCAAGTAATTGCTTGGTTACTTGTTCCGCCCGAAGGCGCCCCTGATGGACTGTTAACCCTTAGGGGTCTGGGGACTCTTTATTCTAATAATCTCATTAGCCGACACTCTGTTGACTACGTTTTTCCAACGATATTTTCCATTTTTATTCCATACACATTCAGCTCTTTATTTCTCAGACACGTGTACATACTAGATGTAGCACGTGCGACCGCAGGTACATTAATATAAACAGTTACATGGCGTAATGTGTTTTCGGCTTATTTTGGATGTATGAACATTAAGGAAATGATGAATGAAATATTCACCTCTTTCATTCTTGCATCTTAATCTCTTTTAACCCTAATTTATATAATATACATCCATGCTATTATTTTTTGTGTGAAATGTGTGTATTGTATAAAATGTGCAATGGCAGCATATGGCGGAGGCGATAGAAATTCTAATTGAAAAAGTTCTTGCATTGGTCAATAGAAAGGGTGCCATTTTCCCTCCATATATACATTTACCCTTAACGTGCTTGAATGTTGACCTTTGCACCATAAACTTTTTCCTTTTCCCAGGTTATATTCCATTTTCAATTCATATGTTTTTTATTTAAGGCTTTTATTAGTACACCTAATTTTCGTATAGTACGGTAGATATGTTCCATATATTACATTAATACTCCCTTGTTGGAAAAAACTCGTGTTAAATAGAAAAAAAAAATCCATTACCCTTAATTCTTACCAAAATTATAAATTTACATGTTTTTAAAATAATTTAACTAAATACTTTAAGTGATGACATATTTTTGACACTATTTTTTTTTACAAAATCAACATCTTGATTTTGATTTTGAATTGATGAAACATTAACGGCCTAAATTTAGTGTAACTATATAATAATAATAATTACATTGATAACGGGTAATAAACTCTGATATATTTTTTACAAGATAAATACAGTCAACCTTTTTATAGGATAGGGACCACGCTATAGAAGACTACATAGAGGGATACAAAATTTGGGGTCAGGTTTTGTATTTTTTTCTTAAGTTGTTCGAAATATATACATTAAAGTTTTCATAATTCACAAATTTTAAATGACCTTATTCTATTTTTAGTTTGTTTTCGCGCGCGTGTTATATTTTTTTGTCAACTAAAGGCATTGGCTATTAATTCGCTTGTCAATGCCGCTCTATAGCAAAAAGCGCTGTATAGCATATTTTGAATCGTTTCCTAAAATTTTCAAATTAGAAATAAAAATATTAGAGAGATATGAGACAAAATTTTTCTGAAAATATTGTAAATATATAATATGTTTATTTTTTCTAAATCATAAAATATTTCGGAATAATATTTCCTAGCAGATCAGTTGTAAAATAATTGCCGCCATCGATCTTTCAATACTATGTATAATATTATAAGGGGTTGCTACTGTTTTATACAAGTATTAACTCTGTCAAAGCAATAGCAATAAATAAAACGTTTTCTATTCACATTTTTTTTACGCAAAAAATCGTTTGATGTTGTCATCGTATCTGATTCTACCCCTGTTTACCAAACAACCCCATGTAATCGTCACGCAAATTTTATGGGAAAAAAGAGAAATCAAATACGCATGCGCTATACATCCATATGACGTACTTCTATTCAACATATTCGGGGGAAAAATTGCAGGGCTCGTGCCGGAATAATGAACGGCGACCTTCTGATCCAGGGCGGACGCTCACTTCCGGCGCTTCCGGTCCCGGTGCAACGGCCACGGTTCGCCACGGGTATCGAATTGAAGTGCGGATCAAAACGACTGTGAATCATCCCCCCCTGGTAAATTACACGGACGGAAAGGGGAGACGGCTGAAGTGAATCAGATATTTCCAATCCCCATTTCACGGTGAATTTTCTGGACACGTTCCCCGGGGCATGATTCGTGCCAAAAAGTTTGACGACACCTGAGTCGATTGTCTTGCGGAGTGGTAGTGGCTTTTTGTAATGGTGATATATGTATATTCGCTACACGGGTGGGTGCTCAAGGCACGTGACTCCAAAAATAGTATCGCTGAATTGTAATATCTTGGATAATTTCATTATTTAGATATCGCGCTAATGCGAAAATCAATATGTTCGTTTCGAAAATGCTTCAGTAATATTTACACGAAATTTACTTAAACGCTAAGATAAAATATATCTTATATAAAATATAAAATAAACATTTTGAAATTGTGTTATTAGAACATATACAATATTCTTATTTATATCAGCAGACAATTCAATTGCAAAGTCACGCATCGAAAAGTTCGAAGAATAATGATATAATATATCGG
Source organism: Philopotamus ludificatus (assembly GCA_022495035.1). Classification (NCBI taxonomy): domain Eukaryota; kingdom Metazoa; phylum Arthropoda; class Insecta; order Trichoptera; family Philopotamidae; genus Philopotamus; species Philopotamus ludificatus. The sequence goes on along the minus strand of JAGXCT010037067.1, from coordinate 32,102 downwards.
GATCGGATATTAAACGTACACCAGTGTCAACCGAAGTCCAAATAATTCTGAACCCGAATATAACAACTACAGTTTTCATAAATAGTTTTTTATTAAAGGCTTCAGGGCTTCATACCTCAGTCATAACCTCTGTCTGTACAATGACGCATTATACGTAGGTTGGAAAAATGAGATACGTGTCGATCCCCGCACAGAACACATTCGGCAGCATGGTGCCATATCTTGTTGTGTTTTGCTTTTTGTTGTCGCATCTGATTTTATTTCGCATAATTCGAGTCGAGTGTTGTCGCGTGCTGGTATCAGACGTGGTGGCGACGGCGGTTGAGCACAATCATAGCTTCGTAGATTCTACGGACCTATGAGGAGCCAGGCCGCTATCTAGGCCAATTCAGTGACGTGTGTGCTACAGAAGGTGTCCGTAGCACCCGATCAGACCGTAAATTAAATACGAATTGGCCCTAACCTCGTCTGATTATTATTGTTACAATCCGCGCGTGATTGCTCGGCTTCCGGGCTTTGGTTAGCCACCTGGCCCGTATTCGAAGAGCCAAGATAACCTGGAGAACGTCCGTCACAGTCATGAAATCGTGGTTAAGACGGAGGTGTCCTCCAGGTGGCAAAGACCCGCCTCAGGGTAATAAGGCCACGTAAATAAGTAATAAAATAATTGAAATTCAAACACCTTAAGGTGCGTTTCCGAACCCCCGCGCCGTCGACACGATGAGCGACGGCAAATAAACCCTACCTACATTGCGTGTAGCTTCAAGTGCGCACTGCCCACTGCGCACTTAAAAGTAACAATTACACGCAATGTAGGTAGCGATCATTTGCCGTCGCTCATCGCGTCGAAAGTGCGCGGAGTTCGGAAATGCACTTTTATATGAAATATTGTACTTCATTGTGCAGTCTCTTCAATTTATTACCGCATCAACTTGAAACAGGACAGATCTTCTAAACCCATTTCAATTTTACTGCTGACTGATAAAATACGCTTCTGATCAGCGAGCGAGAAAAAAATTATGTTCCCTAAAATAGGAAAAATCTCCTATATCGGAAAGCCGGGACCGGTCAAGCGAAAAGCGATTGGCAAATTGAATTGGACCCACCATGATCCGATTACATGGCTGTGGAGTTACAGCGTTTTGCCACGCACACCCCCGTCATGTCGCATCGAATCGATCGCGTTAAATTAAAATCGCCACAGTGTCGGCGTCGATTTTGCGTTTATTTAATGCAGCCTCCCGGGCGCAAAAGCTGTAAACACCGCGGCTCGGATGATGGAGCCCTCCGTCTCCGTTTATTGCCGTGCATTTGTCCTCGGTCTGAACTGAACTGTTTGCTGGGCTAATCTTGTTGCATATATTTCACGGGCTTTCTGCTTCATTCCGCTTTCCGTGTTCGCGGGATCAGGCTTAATCCACTTTTACGAGGGCACTTCTGTACCCCGTCACAAAAATGCTCCCTAGGGCCTTAAAAATCCTTACGACTTTTCTTCAGAGACAGTAAAACACTCGTTTCAATTGTCGTGCATACTTCATCGGCAAGTCATAACTGTGGTAATGCGATCCATCATTCTTAGCTTTTAAAATATACGATTCGGCTAAAACTTTCATAAAATTTTACGTTCTTGCCGATTTCAATTTAATTTGTACTTCTTGTTTATTCTTGCGATTTTTATACGTTCAATACTGGAGATACCTCTTCTTATTTTTATCGCTCTGTGCAGTCTTTAGCATTTAAGAATTTTAGAATGTATCAGTAATGTATTGGAACCAGTGTCTCATCGGCCTGACAAGTGAACGTTAAATTTGCAGCTGCGGACGGTTCGGACCCAACAATTTTCGCTTTATAAGGCAGAGTGAATAATGCACTTACATATTATTATATTATATGACTAATCGTCTAAATATTTAAGGTTTTTTTTCTACATGTTAGTACAGTCAGGAACTATTCGAAGATTTGTAGTTTCAATCCATTTAGGATGTTTCCGGTTAATATTGAGGAGTATATCGAATACTGACATCTTAATTTAATTCAATATTTATTCTCGGTATCTTAACAAGTTTTTACAACTGTAATATCTAGTCCAAGCTAAGTTATTCTACATGTTAAGGTGATATAGGTTTTCAGTAGAATAAATCGGGATTAAGTATGTCCTATTTACTTCTAGTTTATTTTTACATAATATTTTCATTAAATTTATACAATTAATTTTATTATTAAATAGCTGGGGTAATTATAGCAAAACTTAATGTTGAGTACAACCCAATGCGACACGCATACTGAATCTAAAACATTGTGATAATGATTTTTCGATTTTCCAGGGCTAGTATTGAAATATGAAGGCTAAAAGGTTCAATAGAGGAGACCTAAACTTCGAATTGAAAGGAGGTGATCATAATGCATCTTTGAATACATCTTTCCACACTTTCGAATTTCTATTTTAACTTTTAAGTATTAAAGCATCCTTTTTATAGTCATTAGGGTCTGTTTGTTTCCTTAAATTAGCCCTACACGAACATTATTCACCACTGATAAGGAAGTTAAAACAGTGGTGGATTCGTCACTTGCAACTCAGCTAACATATTTTTTAATAAAGAGTGCTGAAATTCTTTTAGCAAAAAGACAAATAGATGTTGTCGTAAATAGTGCGCTATAACTTGCTTTTCTTAAATTTTATTGAATTAAGTTCTACGGCTTTTTATTCATACTTTTGTGAAATATAAAAAAAAATACAAAAACATTTATTTGCTTTAACATCGTTCTCATCCCTAATGCTATTTTTTATCTATTCGTACATTATTCTGTAAAAGATTAAATACATACCCTTGAAATTCACTTTGTACAAATGGTTAAACCACATTAGAAATTTTAGTAGTAAACACGTTAATCAAAGTACAAACAATACATTATATTCCAGTCATAATAATTCTGTGTGTTATTCACATTGTTCCATGTGATCACCAAAACTGCTATTACTAAAATTACTCAGAGACGGCAACTTGTAAATGTTGACATAGACTTATTAACCCAACTCCTTAGAGTGCAATTTATATGTTGCCCGTAGTGAGCTTAGAGGAATTTAATTCAGTCACATCGCAATGGTATACTATATATGTACATAAAAAAATTCAACAAATCTCTTTAATCGCCATCAAACCCCTAATCATTTTTATATTTCGTCACCAGTCACGTCCCGGTTTTCCCGAATTGTTCGCACATTCGCAGTACGTGATGTTCCGTTCGCCTCTGACACAAATATGGATGTACTCCATTCAAAATATCAAATTTCTCTACTACTGTTCAAACATGTACTGCAAACATGTTCGAAACGCGAGTTTAACAACGAACTTGACAATGTCTAAAATGGTTATCGTGTATCCCATCTGGGTCATTCAAACCGTATAATAATGAATAAGTAATACTGTACCTTCAAGAAAATGCCTCACAATGAGCATGACATAATAGAAGAATGAGCGTTGTATAAGTTGAAGGGTTAAAATATTGTCAAATTAACAATAATAAAGCGATGGTATCATTGCTCCATTGTGGCACAACAGCTTGAGTTACAGCTGAGGGAATAAACCATTCTATTTTCAGTGGCGTTTTCGCAAATCACCAATGAAAATATACACCATTATATCTATGTATGTAAATGTAGGAATATACATCCTAATGTGATGTCGGAGCTGCCTCGTTGTATTTATCCATCCCATAGGGCAATGAATATTATGTTCTCACTTTCTCACTATTTCACCAAGAAAGCATATAGATCTTGTCGGCGAGCAAACATACTCGCGTTATTTGATAATGGATGGTGGGACAGGCACGACCCTCGCGGGTTTCCATTAATCCCCTGTTCAAATGTTACAAGTTACAATATTCTCTTAATATTATCTCAATGTAATAATAGGTGTTACTTGTGTGAGTAGTACCCAATTTGAAACAGCTGCTGATGTAATACATATGTATAACTTACTTACATTGCCGACAAACTAAACGCTAATTAGTTATATGTTTAGACTCGGAGATGTATCAAAATATATTTTTTAATTAAAATTCATATAATTCTCCAGAAACCTTCTAGTGGTGATTTTTAACCACTCGCTCGAGCTGATTGTACGAGAAGCAAACGAACGAAAGACAAACATGTGTTGCAAATGAAAAGTTGTCACTGGAAAAATTTACTTTTACATTTAAATAACGTTGCGCGGCGATATTTTTTACAAACTTTTCTCATTTTCATTTGATTTGAAAAAAAAGCTTCCTCATGTTATACCTCAAAGTGAAGCGAGCCTTTATACGCATTCCTTATCCGACGAAATGTTTTCAATATAATATACATACATAGATATTTATGTAATAAATATACATTTGACGAAAATATTTATCTAAATATTATGGTGTTCAAATGTGCGTATGTTATTTCTTTCAAATAATATTACATTCGTTGTTTTTGAGAGGCAATAAACGATACTATTCATCATTTTAACATATAGCAATGTTAAATATTTAAACGAATATTGATTTTAAATTATTGTTATTATATTATTTCAATTAGAATCATACATCTTATCGCATAAATCGCTTATATATTTTGAAAATTTCGCATGACACCCAAAGTCATGTCATGGGCGTCTGAATAAATTTTCTGGTGAGACGTTTCTCGTGTCAGACACGTCAGTTTACAAAATTGAATATGATTCAGAACATTTCACTGTCATTATATTATATTTGCAATATTAGAGTGAACGATAAAATACTTTAGACATCGACATATACGCAAATAAACCACTTCATTATATATTTTTTTTACTTTACAACATATGTAATAATTAAAATACAATATTAAAGGGCCAGTCCCATGTATACAAAAGCCATATCAGATTTCATTGCAAATTACACCAAGCGGTTTTTTCTTAGGAAATCCAATATTCTGATGACGGATTGCGAAAAATATTTAACACAACAAAGCTCTGCTCATTGTTAATTATTTTATAATAATATGAATATTTATTTCGGCCATTATTTTTTGGTTGGAATTACTTTCCAGTTCAATTTAAAAAATCCGTTTGGTTCTGATTTTTGTTCCGGAAAAATAAATAAAATAAGTGTTTTTAGTCTGATGTTCAGCTCCAAGCTGATATTTTTATGTGTATATAAAATATGTAATAAACCGAAATGAACCGTTTCTTTTCGGTTCAGCTCCGGATTTTCGTTCCTACTATAAAAATGGTATTTAGTGGTTTTTTGTTTACGATTCACTTCCGGTTCGAAGTGCCGATAAAAACATTTAAATAATAATTACTTGTAGCTGAACAAAAACCCCGTTATTATTTATTTAATTGAACCGCTAAAGTAAATAAAATGTGCTATGTATATATATGGCTGCAGCTTTTACTTAGATCTGTAATGTAAAATAAATATTGATTCCTACACCGATTGATCCTTGAAAGTACTTCTCATTCTGCTAGCACTTACCTGTTATTAAAACATTTATAAATAAAAGAAATAAAAAGCTTTACGCAACTAACCTTGAACTTTTTTACATAAAAAAAATTAACCTCATCACTGCAATTGCCGAAAAATCGCAGAAGTCACCAATTTCTATAAGTAGTAGTACACATGATGAAAATATTTCAATGTTTTGTTTTGTTAATATTTTGGAAGCTAAAAATTAGTATTCGGCAATCGAAACAATTAAACTACTAACTAACTTAAATGTATATTATTTATAGTTATTTTTTGTATGAAATTCAACTTACCTCCAACATGGCGGAACAGAATCTCGTCATAAGTCGAGAACCTACTGTTTACTAAAAATATCCAAACGCATTATTTAGATATATTTTATCAAATTAAGATAATCAACTGAATTTCAAATGAGTGTACTTACAAGTAGGCGTTTCGACGCCAGTGTTTTTATCATCCCCATGTAATTGCGTCATAAAAAGGAAAAACGTGCACGTTGCGTGCAAGAGCTGAGATTTTTCCAACTTGACAAAAGAAAAAGTCATCACGTACCGGAAATGGCCACCTTATCGGGTTTTGTAGAGCCTCCTGCACACAAGAAAAATTGCATCTTGAGACGCATCCCGCCGCATTTACAAAGGCTTTGTATTCCCTCTTCTCCCCGAGGGGTAATGTAAATATTATGGGCCGGGGTGAGTGCCACCGTAACAGCCGGGGGATGAGAAAACTTTACCGCGTTTATAAATTCAAATTAATTGAAGGACGGCGTGTTAATTGGGTGTCAACACAGAAACGGTATGTCCGTGAGTATGACTCCAGGATTATCCTGTTAAATTACGTATATTTACTCAACGTCCTGTAAGTATTATTAGTTTGCATAACGCTTTTAGATATTAGTCTTCTGCGTATCTACAGAGTGACCCTCGTTCCTCTTTTCATTTAGTTTATTGCCACTGCTGAATTATAGCAAAGGTCTCATTGCACTTTCCCCGCAAGTGGTTCTCAAAAGCTTCTCCTAATAGTTTCGCAAGTTTTCTCTCGAGATCTCGGCTCGGTGATTTGTCCCCTCGCGGGCGTTGGTGGGTTATTGCATTCGAATGTCGGAAAACGAAGGGGAAGTCTCATAATATGTCCATTATAAGCTTTATAGGTTATAGGGGAAAGTATGGCTACGCAATTTTCCGCTGAGTTTAATCAAAGTGATGAAAAAATTCGTTTACTTTAATAACTTAATAATGGGGAATTTAGAGACCCTACAATTTAAATGACAAGAACGCTATATAACTTTTCAAATAAATGTAGAAGCGGACGAAAAGATTCTATAAACTCTGGTTTTTAATTATTTTATTAACGATTACATTATTATTACATCAATATTTAGAATCCTAAATTTCAGCTTATTGGTTTTAATTCATATGATGGATTTATTTCATATGGAATGTATAGATTAATTAAATATAATATTTTTAGTTTTAGATTATAATTCGATACTATGCAAAATATAGTTATTGATTTCAGTAATTTGATTTTAAAAATGTAAAATTTGTATTTTTTGTTTAAAATATATACAAATAATATGAAAAAAATAGTCTTACCTAATCTTTTTAACTTTTGAAGATAGTTTAAATCGTTTCCATTTTTCTATAATACGCTAAATGTTATATATCAGAATAAATTAGTAGCATATTTATCTTTTAGTATTCCGTGGCTATAGTGATTTACGGTCAACCATACTATAGCGCTCCCTGCTATAAAGTGTAATATATAATATATAATACCTTACTGCGTGAAATATAGGCCAAAGCCTTTGGTTGATTACAAAATATGGCAGGCTCGCGTAAACAAACTAAAGGTCAAACATTTAAAATATGAGATCAAAATAAGACCAATCTTGCATGTATTGGTTTCGTTTAATTTACAGCTATGCATATTAGATGCTTACTTTATTATTTTGTAACTGTTGAAAATGTTGTACGTATTTTGATGTGCCCGAACATTTATCACTTGTGGGAGCATATGAGAAGAATTTTTGACCAAAGTAGCATTAATATTATTTTTAAGCGTAATTCCGTATTCACTCGAAATATTCTTCTGCGACTTATTCCATTCCCAAAAATTAAAGAAAAAAAACACGAAGACCGAATGAATGAAGGAACTGAATCCAATTAAGAAAATTGCATTCTAGAATCACTTTAAAGATTGAAAAAAGTTAGTCGCCATGATTATTATGAGTTCGTTTATCGATCGTTTATAATTTTTTTCATAGATAGTTTATGTGTAAAAAGCTAAATAAAAATTATTCTTCAGTCAAGTATTTTTAATTAAGTTTGATACGAATTATTGTTTTAAATAATAGGAATACGTTATAAATATTATCATACAAAGAATTATTCTTGGTTATCTTAAAAAGTAAATGTTAGTATCCTCGTAAAATTAATTCCAATATGAGTGAAAACCATTATTCCTTACAAGCTTCTTAAGTTTCAGCACCTAAACTTGTGTGCCCATTAGACCACCATGGGTCGTGATGAGCAAGTGTCTTTGTTGTATACTGAACAATAAACTAAATTCGCGTCTCACGAAGAAGCAGCAGCGCGGTGAGTGCCGAAAGCAGAGAATTGTCAAAGTTTCAGGAACTCGAAGTCGTATTGGCCGCCGAGCGGTGACTTTCAGGATCGCGCGCGGACAGACCGCAGACGGGCCGAGCTAATTTGCGCCATCGCTAATGCACTGAATATTATTCCAGTCGGGAATTAGCAAATGCCACAGGGCTGTTTTATTAAAATGGTCGCCCGGGGCGGCCTGGGGAGGTTTATGGCCGCGATTCGCATCACCTGGCTGCATAATTTATTTACGACTAATTCCCGGGCGATGCACCATCCAAGAGTGCTCCGTTGCAATAAGCCGGCATCAATAATTCAATCCCCATTCGGACAGATTGCGGATTGAATGGATGGTGAAGTGGAATTAGGAGCGGTGTACGTGTAAATTTCCAATTTCAAATCCTGGTCAACGCATTTCAACAGGTTTTTATTATTTCACATAATTATTAGTCTAGTTTATTCGCTGAATTTAAATTTGTTTATTTATTTGACTACGAAGGATAAATAGCATACCAGATAGATTCCAAAGCGCCATTTATCCATAAAAAGATTTCATAAAGATATCATAAAAATAAACATTCTAAAGACTCTAAAGGTGCAACGGAAATTAGTCTCTCATTTTAAAAAAGTTTTTGAGAAATGAACAGAAAGGTTTTGAACATAAAAAAGAGTACATATTGCTCAAAATTCGAGAGATTCATTAAAACTTGGTTTTTACGTTTTTGGAGAGACAGAAAAAAAGTATTTTTTTGGAAAATATATATAGAAGGATGGATTTTGATCAATAAAAAAAACCACAACAAATCTGTTTGGTACACGTTTTAGTTCTATTAACCTACACCCCTTTCGATGCTAAAAATTGATTGGAAAATGCTATTAAGATATATTTTATGACCTTCAATATACCTCATATCATCTTCTTTTATTATAATTAGTTGAATCGAGTTTACCTCTTCTTTATCAGAGAATTCTTCGTCGGATGATGTTTCCGTGAATATGAATGTCCACTATCTCATTGATTTCCAAAGCCTAGGATGTTTTTTTAAATATTTCAGACGTAATTGGCACGAAATAAAAACGCAAAAGGGGGGGTATTTAATGTATTAAAATGAAACGGGACTGTGAAAATTGTACGCAAATATCAGGAAAACGTTAATTCCGCACACAAACGCGATTCCACTGTATGAGCATGTAATCATAATAGTCATAACACGTTCTAAAATTATGTCCCTGGGCTATATATTAATGTTCGAGAATATGTGTACTAATGATAAAACTAACATATGACGTTATAAATCTATTATCATTAATAAAATCTATTTTTTACATAGATGGGCATATAATATTTGTCATATAACATCAATTTTTTTTATTAAAATAATCTCATAGTACGAAAATTCTTAATAAATCTTTAAATATAATAATATAAATGATAAATCAATATTTTTACGTTTTCAATTTAAAATTATTATATATTTACTTGTCCAGCTAAATATATTTATGATTCAGAAAACTGCATTGCGCTAAAACTCCATTCTGATTTCGAAAGCGTATCGTAAATGTCAAACAATCAGGCAAAATTCGATATTTTCATGCATTTTTTCTACCACGATTTCCCAAGAAAATTTCATTTCATATAATTTCGTTGCGTCCTATGAATACATTTTAATGATTTGGTTTAGTATTCAGAACGCAAGAAAAATTTTATATATCGCAGGGTGTGAATAAAAATTCGCTTCACTATGGGATTTTTCAGGAAATTCTAATTAAGTTTAAAATGAACCAAAAAATTCTATCACTATTTGACGTGCATGAGTTTTTTTTATTGTTTTGTATATTTTCATTTTGCAACCGCTTTTCACCGTGTGCTAATGACGCGTTCAATTATCCGGACGTTGGCTAACAATTACCGTTCGCCACGTTCCGCCCATACCGGAAGTTCTCCGACCAACTTCTTACGTAGTTTTCAGCGTTCAAGGGGTTAACTTTTACGCTCGGCGGAATGTGTCGGACGACCCTATTCAAAGGCGCTCTGGGTGCTATAAATTCCTTAGTAAATTATTTTGCATAACAAAAAAAATGAACGTCTCTTAAAAATATATTATACGGATTTTTATAATTACTGAAATATAAAAATAATTAATAATAGATTGAGGCTCTAATTATATTCTTACACATGTACGTCTTCTATATATTCACGATAAGTAAGCCGATCAGTATAGAAATTTCTACATCCATGCCTTGTTTTAATTGGATTCGCAACTACTATACCAAGTTTAAGGCTAAATCCCCGTCGAAAAGGGATGCGTCGATATTAATTTATCGAATACAAAATTTGATATCATTAATTGAACCTCGCCGTGTTCTTAACAATTTGCAGAGTCACGGTCCGTGCTAATTTCTTGAGGTTTGTTCAGACCCACATTTTACATGGCTCCGGATGCTTGCTTGCGCACGTTAATAGTTTTACAGTTGGCTGCATAATTGATTAGATTAGCGCTTGATTCGAGGCAGGTAGTAGAGAAGCCTCTCTCAAGATGAGGAATCATTTGTCTGGAGATTTAGTTCTAGAACTCACTGACGTATAAATTAATTTCTATGAAATATTGCGGCGGATTGCTGTCAGATTATGTTATGTTTCACTGAAGGCTGTGCTGAGATTGCTATTTAATATTTTTGGCCATTTGTTAATTATCCTAAAGATATTATCATAGTTTCAATTTATATCCGTTCATTTCTCCCCACTCTTCGTGGAAAATATCAATGAATTTTAATTAAAGAGAATTCCTTGTTTCACTGCGTTTACAGCGCGTCTCTTTGTGTTCGACTTTCTTTGTCAAAAGGGTTAAATTAAATTGAATTAATCTATCGCTGAATATTGTCGGTAATAAGTTCTAAGGGAACTATGTCAAAGCAAAACTTTGCGATGCAATATTCGAGCGATAATATTAGCCTAGAAAGTTTTTGCGAAAACTAATTTATATTAAGTTTGTTTATTTTTGTATTTAATTAATATCATCCGACCACAGCTATATGTATAAACTATTTCAATTCTAAATATATATAATGAAAGCTAATAACTCAGCCGAGAAACGAGCGGATAAAAATCAGGGTCCAGACAGGATGACAAATTGCTCATCGTTTTTCACGGGGGGGTCAAATAAATGAACCCCCGAAAAAAGCGTCAAAATGGATGATGATCGGTAAAAAATTCAAATTGGGTCAAATTTGGACCACAACACCGACTCGATCCTCAACAAATATTCACGACTGGAGTCAAATCTTCCCACGGCTATATACATAAATAAACGGGAAAGTTTTCCTTATATTTTTTTTATTTCATAAATCAATTCCATCAAGTAATTTTTTAATGGCAGTCGTTAATTATTCGGCGATTTTTAAGTTTTTAAAATTACGTGCCCCTTTCGCGTTGTTCATTAGCATAATTCGCTAGATTTGCATACTTTGGTCGTAGTTGAAATTTCAGCGACGCCCACCGTTTCCTTAGATTAGAATTTCGACGTCGTGGTCTGAAACTGGCTTCGTTTTGAGACCCTACTCCTATTGTCCCATCAATGGTCCACGTCATTATTTTGATGGTCGAGTTAATTGCAGTGATGCCTAATGGTTTGCGCTAATTCTTCGACGAAAACAATTTTGAACCTTCTGCAAATAATATCTGTTCGATTTAGAAAATGATTGATCCCTTAGTTAAATCCATGTGCAATAGTTATTATCGTTTATAACGTATATTGTAATACTAGATTATAATTATCTTAGGTATTAGTAACATTACCCCAATTTCTAACGTGTCTGGTGTTTATTAAAATTTACATGAATTCTAGGGCGATAAAATAATACAACCGTGCCATTATGGGAATTTAGCAGCTCTGTTCGTGTTGGCAAGAAAATGTCAAACATCTCAATCTAAACACTTTACATTTTACTATAAAACGTTTTATATCGCCTGGGGTAAGGTAACACGGGAATTGTGTTTTGGCATTTAGCTCGTTACGTAGCCAAATTTTGACACGCCTATTATTATTATGGCTTATTGGGTAGAATAACAATTTCATGCCCATTAAAAACACTGATACTACCTAGGTATAGTTGCCCTTAAAACAGCGTTCCTTGGCTTTACGTGACTCTCAGATTTTTATTTTTTTGGAAAATTGTTTTATTTATAAATTATATTTTTTCATTATACCTTCCTAATCCTTCGATTATATAAGCAAATTTCGTTTGCGAAAATTTGCATGATTTAATATTGAGTATACAAGTGTAATGCATAAGCACTTGTGCACATATATACATTGCCGTTATCTGTTTTCAAGTACTCACATCCCCTCAAAAGGCGTGATGATGATATCATTGATTAACACGTTGTTTTATTAAACGATTGAGCACGTACTCTAAAATACTCACACAATATCACGTCCTGTTCTACCATCTTCATATAAAATTGGGGTTCGACGTGATTACTTTTCTAATATTCGCCACTTGCCGGCCAGAAACTGCGACGCTTTATTGAAATCTCCTGTATAATTTCTCCCTATATGTTATCACCCCCCGATTCAGTTACATCACTCTTTTTTTTCCCTGTAATAGTTTTTTTTTCGTTTTCTCATATCTCATATCAGTCAGCCATTCGCCACACATGGAACTCCCTGCAATTTAATAATCTAGCGACCTGATGGTTTTTGCGATCCTCTATCAATCTTCGGTTTTCGATCTGGGGTACCGCACCGCTCCCTATCCGGCAGTGGCGAAGCGATGAATCATATAAATTATTCAGTGCATTTCTTGTTCTATACTTTGCATATAAAATGGAATATGTATTCTTCGATGACATATATAATAAAAAAAAGTATTTCGACTTATTTCTATAAGTCTAAGGGTCGTGAATATGATGGTTTATCGATTGAATTTTTAAAATCTGAGTCGAAGTCACGTTTTTTTAACGACGGCCTAGTAACACTCGACATGAATACTCAGATTAATGATATATTAGCATTCTGGAAACGTTCGGTTCATAATTATCTGCTCGGTCTTAGCATTATTTATCTGCAGTCCAAGTATTCGACCCTCGCGCTTTCTTCGCAGAATTAGGTCAGCCATTTCTTCGAGATTATTGGTGATCGGGGTGAGGTTTTGATTTTATGTCCATATCACTGTACGAATTCGAATCGTCTAAATGCAAAATATGGATGTTTTCTGCGTACAAATGTGTAAATTTTTATGTTAAATCTTTTGCGAAATTTGATATAAAAAATATTATTCAATTACCGTTTGAAATGGCACTGTAAAAAACACATTGTGAAATGTGTTTTAAGTAAATTATTGGTTCGTTGCATAAATAGTCCAGTATTTTTTACTCATTTAATTTTAATTAAGATAAACAAAATTGTTAATCTAAAATCCTTATTTTTTTTACAATGCTCTTCCATCTATCTGGTAGACTTATAAGGCCCCTGTTTCACACATCACTACCCAACCAAAACTGTTTTGAACTCGTTTGCAAAATTAATATTTTTTCTATTAAGTTATGTTAAAGACTACTGAATAAATGATAATCAGATATGGCAATGTCCTGCAAATATGATGGGTGGGGCATCTTTTCCCATTAAACTACTCATGTTTTTGTAATTTCATCCTAACTATATGTGACCAAATATTATTGAAACCAAAGATGGTCGTTTTTCTTCTAGCGCCACTCAAGCTACTCGCAACGGAACTCATTTATTATCATTTAGTTTGTGTGTAAAGGTTTAAAACAGGCTTAACCTTTCGTATCTTACGAATTACATAACAATATCTTACATAGATGAAGAACTTCTTTAGCATAGGATGGCGATGTTCCTCCTTTCCCCACCCACTAGACATTTTTATAGACAACCCCATTTCTCTTTTTCGTCACCACCATTCTGTCCAAAAAAGGTTCAGTTCCGAGACGTATAAACAAAGAGGAGCATTCACTCTCTGCGCGCGATTAGACTCTAAAAGTTTGCGAGGAACCCATTGACCCAACTTGCTGATTTTTTCGATGGCACTCAGATGTGGTGAATAGTCGAATGACCAAATTGAAGCTTCTCTGCTCTTTTCTTAACACATTTTCTACGGGAGAAACCGCGATGAGGGGGGAGGGCACTTGTCAAAATTTGGTAAAACGCCGTTTTTTACAAAAAAACTCTTTTATTAATCAAGATATTGATCGGAAAATTAAATTACATGAACTTCAACATTTACTGGAGTCACCAAACTTTTTGAAACGGGCCGAATTTATTTTTTTATTAACCATTGTTTGAGCATGGTCTTTTGAATATTTATTATATAAAAGGCTTGTGTATGAAATTTCAAGGTTATTAGCCGTTTGGTCACTGGGATAGGTCATGTCAGCCATCAGTAAGAATTTATATATAAAATAAAACCGATACCTATACCGAACCGATAAAACATATTTGAAAAAACAAAACGTTATAATTAGAGATACGTGATTTGCGCATTTTGCGATAAATGCGACATAGAAGCGATAAAAGCGATAAATGCGATATAAATTTTGAAAATAGCGAATAGATGCGAAATTTTCCATATATCGATCTCTCGGTTATAACATAGGTGGAATTTTGCCTATGGAAACCCAGAAGCTACTTCTTGAAACAGACGAACACACCAAACTAGAATTAATAGATATTCTTAAGTCGGTTTCCCGTAAAAGTTTATTAAATCTCGAGTCACATTTAAACGTACATGAAACGAATGTGTTTTATGAAACTTTAAATCATCTGTTCAACCCGCATGTAGCTGGAAGTAGATGTAATTTCCGAATTAATGAAACGATATCGGTAATAAGAAACTTACCTTTGTTTACAACATTAACAACATCAATAGAAACATGCTCGATGATAAACTTTAATAATTTTTAATCATTATATCATTTTTAATCGGTGTATTCCTGTATTTCTATTTAATTTCAAATGTTTTTATATCAATATATTGTATATCGTTTAAAAATTATGTATAAATTGAACTTTTTGCTTCAAATTCGTAATTAAGAAATAAACGCTAAATAGATGCTAAAATTTGTCATTTTAATTGCTAGTTTTTTAAAAAAATAGATGCTAAAATACGTGTCTCTAGTTATAATATATACATCAGATCAAAACGCAAAATATCGGCTGACGAAAAAATAAAAGATTATAACAGTGTAATATTTTTTTTTAAATGACATTCATTTTGCTGTAAATATTAGACATTAAACAATTGCCGACAAAAGTCGCCAATTTCTAAACACACTCCTTTTGTGTGTGTTTAATGGTTTTATATGCACTTGGCGTATTTCTCCAAAATCTCCTCAAGGTCTGAAAAAAATATTTGAAAGAACAAAACGTTGTAAAAGCTACAGCTGATCAAACGCGTAGTGTCGACTAGTAGTCGAGTAGTATGTGATACGCGCTCCCCGGACATACACACAAACGCTTTTGTCGTGGAATTCACGACCCCCGTATGAGTTAACGTTTACGATAGAATTTCGTTTGATAGAGTTGACATGATATCCTCGTCGAGCTCTTCAGATGATCCAGAAGGCTCACCGTCATCAGGTCATCATGGATCTATCGTTGACATTGCTTTGTACTTATTATCCAATCCCCATATACAATCTATAATGTTTCCTCTAAATTGCTTCTTTCTACAAAATGCTAATATTTTCGAGGTCAAATTATATATTTCTTAAATATATAATACATTGCCCAGCGAAATAAAGGTCAACGCTCTTTGGTTGACAAGGTATTTTCTAGAAAACAGTGATTAAAAGGAAAAGTTATAGGAAGGCTCGCTGTACTTTATTAATATACCTCGAACTTTTCTTTGCGTTGTAGCCTTTATTAAACTCATAGAGCACAAAAGGCCGTCACTTAATAATCGTACTGCACTCTTTAGATCAAGTCTATCTCCGACTGTTAGTTCTAGTAATTAAATAACTTATTTTAATATTTTTTTTCCTAAAATAATAATGATACGTTTGATCGAATTTTAGGTTCGTGTTTAGAGAACAACGATTCCACCACATTATTCCCTACTCGTTGGCTTCCCTTCGGCGATAAATAAAATTTTAGACGGAAGCCTTCCAACCGTTTGTCTCGCGAAGTCATCGTCAGCACGTAAATCCATTTCCTGTCGTTGATACTTGGTGTACGTCGCCCCTTGCGAATGTGCGGTCAAAACACAGGATACACAGGACATACAGGACGGACGGACCGATTTGCATAAACGGTTCGAATTTCAACCCCATGATGTCCACATATTAAGCGATGCAAATCGATTTGCTTAAGCCGAGCGCATTTCTGGCGCATATGGCGCATAGCGCCTATATGGGGAACGTGGCATAAGGCCATATCCACTAAATATGCCATACCTCTTCAATATTCACTCCCGTTCTACGTGCTCGTGCTCAATAAGATTTTATATTAACTACAAACTCACTGTTTGTCTGCATGATCGCATCCTGGAAAGTTTTGAATATTTCCAATATTTACGGTGTTCATTGCACCGATCCCATTACACTGAGTGCTTCAGAACTTTGAATCGATACATCTTTATACCCGAGGGTAATTACTCCTGTAAACTGCATGATGTAGTACTATGTCGTTTCTGCAAGGGCAAAACAAATTTAATTTCTTAAAGTATTGTTTCATCTTTTAAGTGTTTAGTCTTTGTCACAAATTAAATTAATATATTAAATTATGATATTGAAGAGAATTATTACTCTAAAATTATAATGCTACACTTAGTCACGTTCCTTAGAAATGAAGGAAAGTGGATTAATAGCTTATATAAAAAAATAATAAAAATATAATTAATAGCTTTACGATTTGTGGAAAAGTTAAAATTCGTTCTAGTATATTAAATTTATATCAACAGGGTTTTTAAAGGAGGATAAAATGAAGTAACAATTTTATTATTTTGTAAAAAAACTAAAAAAAAATGCTATTTTCCATGCTTCCCCACAGTATTGATCACTTTTTTAAACTAAGATTAATCGTTCACGTATGCAAATTTCTCAATAATCGTGTTTCAGTATTATCATTCCACTGAATACACTGCACTTGCTATAATTGAAAATTGATTGACATCGAGCAAACCACGAACCAATTACTACCATTCGATTCGACTAATTAGATATAGATCAAACAGATGCTGTGTAGTAAATTTTCCCTTATAAATCACTGCCGTAAAATCTCATTTCTTTTGGAAATTTACATGAAAATTCTGCTTAAAAATAAATTCATCAAATAATAAGATTATCGTAGCAAATTTCCAGCGATAATTTCATAATCTGATTCACTGAAAAATGTTGTAATCCTCTATAGATTTGCGTTATTTTAATTATTTATGAAAATTAATATTTTTTATTGCTATAAATAAGCGAAACAGTTGTTGTATTCAGATAACCATCCGATACAAATTTCTAGTTATTCCGACCACGTGATCATGGCCATCCTCTATACCACTGAATAATAATTTCCAGAATAATACGGATTAATTCAGTTTATTATCCCGGGCAATCTATTAAACACGCGCACGTGCCCGAGACACGGTTTCAATTACAAAATATGACGACACGTTCGCAATATTCGGGTATGAATGTCACGTGCAAAACAGGTGAATTGCAGGTGGGCCTCTGCATTCCACGTGATCTGGACGTGTGTGGATTAGCGAATAAAGCAAAAATCAGGGAGTAGGCATATTGCGTGTGACGAGGTGTACGTGGTCAAATATATGATTTCTGGAATTTAATCACAAAATGATACACAGAGAGATTTTGGTAAATTATTACAAACGTATATATGATTAGTCCTTATATAGAGTTTGCCTAATAGGTTCATTTTCGGATGTGTAATATGTAAATATGAATACAGTGGTACCTCGGTATAGTATTTAACTAATCCTTTCCAGGGCCTTCGACTGGGAATATTCCCATGAAAAAAATCCTTTACAGTAATTTATTTCATCAAATTGATTTTGTATTTAAACTGAAAAAAAATGGTAAACTTTAGTTGTCTTTCTTGTTCCTTTTCCTTACTTGGAACTGGCTTAGAATCATCAGGTTTGACGATTACTTACAATCTGGCCAAAGAACATTTCTTCTGCTTTCTCTTCGGAATCTTTAGAAGATATGAAATTGTCTGGTCATTCCAGACAATGCTATTACGGCTTGTTTGGGCTTTGTTGGCGTGGTCTTCTCTGCAAAATTTATGATATCCATTTAGCAAAGATATATTTGATTTCTAGAAATCCTCTGAAAAACAATAGGACCTTGATTTCGAGAGCCCAGAAATGATACGGAGGGACGATGATCGGTTTATAACACACGCAATAAATCTAGAATCATCTTTCTTGTAGTCACAAACATCCGCTGAAAAAGGCGGAAAATTCAAAAAGGCGTTGCAAAAATTCCAGACGATCCACAACGAAGTTCGATGGATAAGCAAACAAGCCAAAATCACAGACTTTTTAAATAGGGCAGAAGACGTAACCGAAAAAAAATATTCATATATTGAAGATTATATCATTGAACCGAAAAACGTTAACGTTTAATTGTATCAAGCAGTGATGAAAAAAGAAAACTGCTAAATCTAAGGCTCAAAAAATTAAAAATAACTATATTTTGTATAGTTTGACTTATACATATGTTAATTTTTGTATTATATTGAAGTTGCTTGGATTGGTTTGAAGAAATGTTTTATTCAGTTTTAGAAAACTCCTATTTTTCTATTGACTCTCATAACACGGCATTTTCTAAAAAACTATTTACCGTGTTATAAGAGGGTTATTTGTACCTTAAATCCGCCATAATCCACGATAGTCCAGCTCCATTTCACAAATTAATAAACACACGGTATAATGATGATGCAAATTGGTGATACCTAAAGTTTGCGAGTCTGTTGTTGAACTTGTTGGTTCAACTAATTTTAACTACTCCTGTCCGCATTACAATGTTGCAACAGAAATACGAGATGGAAATATCATATTGCAGCCACGAACTGTACTCCAAATCAAAGTTGAATTCTAAATATAATTTTAGATACGTACACGTTTCGTCCATTCTGTCACGTGTTGAAGTGTGTCTGAAATTAACGGTATTTAAACATTTATATTAGAAAATTGTGTTTAGGGACGTTACGTGTTTCGGTCGGGTGTCGGGGGTATTACTCTGAATCCGACCATACTTTGGCAACTCCTTTTCCATCTTCTGGTTCGTGGAAACCTTGAAGATTGATGCTCGATGTTCCGTGATGCGTGAAGATTGTGGTCTGGCCGGGAAGGAATTCAATTAACCCATCAGCCCGGTGATCCCTTGAAGACTTAAGCTGTTTAAGTTTGGCAAACAAATTCGACGAAGAAACCTCGCCCCCGATAATAAGTTTAAATTTACTACAAATTTATATTTTTAATATCGTGCGAAGGATAAAAATATTAATTAAACGTTTATGGAAAAAATAATTTATATTATATTCACAATTTCACTGTCGCAAATTTCAAATTGTATAAAATTGGCCATATTGAAATATTTTTCATAATCCATAATACATCAAACGATAATATTTTAGTACAACCTTTTTAAAGATGAATTGCAAATGGTCTGAAAACTTTGAGACTTATGATTGTAATTGGAATTTCAGATATCTTTCACATTCTAAAGCGTTTCATCCTTGATTCGTTACAGCGACGAACAATTTATCTCTTTGTTTCTTCTCTCTGACCCGCCTTAACGTTTTTATTCGTATCTCCGACCTTTATTCTCCGACTAACCTTTGACTTTCAAAGGCTTTTGAGTATCGTGCTTATGTATTATTATCGGATCTGCGAACTTTCACATTTCATTAAATTTTCCCCTTACACATTTGGCTAATAAAACAATATTAATGATAATAATCGTCTATTTCATTGTTCTATAGGCGTACATCCCGTATGTTTTCGAATGCTCATGTAAAAAATGGCACCGTGTCACAAAAACCGCGTTGTCCTCTTTTGTGTACGCATCCCGCATTTACTATCAACCCGTAACGAGCTTTGACGGTTAAACAAGAGTGATGATAATGCCGCATGCTCTCCACAAGGAATGCGGGCAAGTGTTGAAAGCGAAATTTGTATCGCATTAATTCGATTTATAGATGGATGTTGGACATGAAATTACAAAAAAAGACGCATTTCAACCCCTTTACAAAATTCATCTCAATTTGTATCTGGTGACATTTCAATTACAATACAAATGATTATAAAGTTACTTTCGCTATATAGGGGCGATGTTATTAGGCTAATTTTATAACCCTCGCCCTTCTATAGTAAAATATTTATATCAGTCGATTTTATGTAACTCTAAATCAAAATTATACGATTTAATGGAACCGTTGTTATTATAAATTATAATATTAATATAACTATCATATTTATATTTTTTTTCCTGGATTAGACGGAGGATTTCATTATATTCTACTTCTCATTCTTTTACTATATTCTTGGAATGCATTTAACAAATATTATTTTATTTCTCATGCATATTATATGATCTCTTTATCCATGTCCACGGATTGCGTTTAAATTCATTTAAAAATATTGGTGACTATTTTTATTTTATTTAATCTTAAGTGGACACACAGATTTCAAAATCATGAAAAAAAATTACAACACATAAATAAATCAAATAATACAACATATCGTGTTATAAACAGGTTCTTCCATTTACACTGCAGCACCACCAAGCTAATTAACGAAATAAGCCGCAAGTTGTATAGGAAGAGCGCTCTCTGCTCGTCAGTGCTACCAGCGTCGCGTATTCGATGGATGCAAGGCGGCAGCGGGGTGGGGGCAGTTTCACTTTCAAAATATATTTTTTTTAATTTTTAATCCCCCAAATATTTTACTAAGGACTCGAGAATACATATATCATACATTATTTCAATTAGCTTATAATGGATGTTAATTTCATATTATAAAAACAGAACCAGTGTTGACTTGTAGGTAACATGCATATATTTCGATAATACAAGTTAACCGCGATTGAGCTGAGTTAGTAGTCGGATAGGTTTCTGACAAAAACTATGAATTCAGGTAATTCTTTAAAACATTAGCCACGGGGTAAGTAAGAGGAAGATACTCTTTACCTCCGCATGTTTTATAAAAATATTTATATAGGTAGTTTGGCGCATTGGAATTAATTAATTTAATGCCGTCTATCCTGTATTGAATAAATATTTATAAAAAAAATATATAAATTTCAATCTAACTGCAAGAATATTAAAATAACCTGTGTCGTGGTTTGTGACACTTGGAAGAATATTAGTGTGAGAGACTCATTCCCCTTGCATCTTTAGAATCTTTATAGAATCTTTATATGGGTGAATGGCGCCTTGAGTTTTTCTGTTATGTTATCCATCCACTTACAATTTCTCCATTAGTATTCTGTATCATTTTAATTCCGTGTTTTCCAGAGGATTTATAGACAATAGATGCTCTTATTTCATTTCATTCAAAATAATATTTTATTATATTTAATGGAGGATGTATTTTGTATATATTTAATAATAAAAGTGTTATTCCAGAACACAATGCATAGTAATTTAAAATTTGTCAAGTGTACCAAGTTGACTTTCAAATTATTTTTATATTTATTCTATAAACCCACTAATTTTCTATTTTCATAATCTAATTATTTTTAAATATATTAAGCTGGATATTGTTTTTATTTTATCATAAAATTGTTGTTGTAAAATAACATCTTACTAACTCTCCTATAGCGCCAAAATAGGAACCACGTTATAGAAAATCGCCCTATGGACGATCTATACAAAATGTAGGGTCAAGTTATTTATTTGTATTTTGTAAATTGAATGAAATCAGTAAATCAAAAATTTATTCATTCGCATATTTTATATTACCTTCGTTTTTTCACGCGCTCTGCTATATTTTGTTGTCTTGATTGCTATATTGACCTTTATTTCGCGCGACAATTTATATATCTACGAAATATGTAATTTGTCCATTTTGAAGAAAACGACCTTCTACAAGGGAACACTATAAAAAGAACATCGCACAAATAAAAAAAAAAACGCTCTATAACAAGAGCGCTATATAATGGTTGAATGTATATTGTAAAATGTATGTAGAGTGTGAAATAGATCAATTTAAATTAATTATCTCTTGATTATTAAAAAAATATATGACTTTACATATATATAATTACAATGAATACCGCTAACTACCGAATAATAATTCCATTCTATTCGTCTAAATAATTTTGTAATGATCAATTTTAATTAATCTATATTAACAATAATTAATTGTAGATTTTTCTTAATCAGAGACATTTCTAGGTCGGCTCAATTCATTTTTCAATAAAATTCAATATTTTTCTCTTCAAAGATTGCTTTTAACACAAAGTACTAGATATTTCAATTCCTTATATCATTTTGCCATTAAGAGCTTACAATACATTGACAACTGTCTCTGATTTCTATAGCTATCCAATGAACGAATATAAACCTTTTTTGCGATGGTTTTTTAACAGTGTTCTCGCAATGTATACCAAGTAAAATAAAACAAACTTCAATAGAAAAGGCTGAAAAGCGAATCAAAGTTTTTGCAATAAATTTTACATAGAATGCTTCAATTTGAATTACAATATAAATATTATTTAGGTTTTTATTTTAATTCATGCAAATTGATAAACAATGTGGCCTTAAATGCATCATTATTTAATCTTCATTAATGATTCTACCACGTAGACTAATCAAATAATATATTATATTTATCTGTAAAGCATTTATTTATACTGATAATGAACAATTGATTGATTCATCCTGTTGATTATACATGGTAATCGCTAACGATGCGTCAATACATGTAGGTGACCCTTCGACGGTGACGAGAGTCACTGAGAATGATGATTCAATGAGTCGCATTCATTGAATTATGTTCACGCCGCGCATCTGCGGGTGTTGAACCGACTTTGTAACAACTTGCAGCCCTTATTTTGACGGATTTTCCGACGGTTACTTTGAAATGCGATCACTCTGATTGCTTCCAATTTTACGGCTGACCTGTCGCCCGCGCCTGTTATTTGTGTCGCCTGGGCATTAATTACACAGGGCCGCCTCTGTTTAACCCCCGCGGAGGTGTGGGGGTGAAAATCCCATCTGTTGTTCATATCGTGCGATCTTTGCTCAGAGGTAGATAAATATTTGAGAGCGGTCGCCTTGGGAGAAAATGCTGTTGGGGCAAACAACTGTCTCAACTCGTGCCTTTGACGTCAGCCCTTTCGGCGACACTTTCAAATTTGCACAGATTGCCGAAAAAATATTTGCTCAGATAAGCAAGGTAATTCAATCATGCATCTTATACATCTTCTCTTTCTTAGATGTTATGGCTTTCATAAAATAAGGCGTTTAAACTTGGTGTAATACAAAATAAGAAAATGTGTAAAATTTCAGAATCCTGGAGAAGATAAAAAAATCATAATGCATTATTCATGCTGCAGCAGCTACATTATTAAAGTTCATACCATTTACTAAATGTCAAATTACTTAAACAAATTGAATTTCTAGTGAATTAGACGAATGAATCCATTTTTTATAGATTACATTTAACTATTATATGGTAAATTATGAGGTGCTGGATTAAACTATTTGATTAATCAATGAGTGTTACAGTTTTTTATGCATATTTGTTCTTCTCTGGATAATAACTTTGAACAACAATGGTTGCGATATGATTAAAAATTATAATGGATAATACCACAGAGTGCAGACCACCAAAGTGTCACCGGTGATATATTTTGACATAAATTTAATTTCTCCTGAATTCCATTGTACTTCGGCTGCCCAAAAATTGTGCAGACAATTTTCTATTATCATAGAGGTTTTGCTTTTTTGATACATTTCTATATGATCGAAAATAAATATCAGAGTGATAAAGAACAACGAATCCTAGGACGAAAAAAAACTTAAGTTCCAAAGTACTGCATTTATTATTACATTAAATATTATATATAATTGAAATATATAACTTAGTTTTTCTTTGTCAGACACTATACTTTAATTTATTGGTCCGATATCTCGGCTTACATTTTTTTCTTTTCCATTATTCAAGAATTGATCATCCCTTTCAGTTAAAGTGAGACTGAATTTAATGACCGCACTATTTGCATTTAAATGCAATTAATTTCCTCGTTTCGCCTCTGCTTTAATCCCTTTCTGAATCCTATATATCAATGTAGTTTCGATCATTTTGTTTTATAATCTGAAAAATTAATATAAAATGCATTGATTTGAATATTTAAATTACACTCATTATTAACTGTAAATTTTGCAAACTTCGGAGGCTTTGTATCAACTGTGTTGCATGCACGAGTGATCAATTCGCTTAATTTATTTGCATGCGAACTGTTAATGTAATTCGCGAACACGAAATATCTACGCATAAGTTCTACATGCATGCGATATATATACATATTACTCATATGTACTGTAAACAATATGTTTACATACATTATTCACGCGATGTTATTTTAAAACATAATATAAATATTGAAATGTTTTTATTAAGCTATTGTGAATTAATGTTTATAAATCATTTTTTTCCTGAAAACCTTGTTCAAATGTATTCTTCAGTTGGATATGAACGTATATTATTCTTAGTTCTGATATTATCATAAAATAATACAGTATACTTGGTGTGCAGGGCCCGTACGGATAATCGAAAACACTAGTAATTTTTATTTCGTTTTAAACATTTACATTTTTAAAACAGACATTTATTCTAACACGGTTAATATTTATTAGGAAAATCTGTGATTTTGGTTTTTTTTGTGTCATTTCGAATTATCTATATTGGAAGAGCTACTATATTCTTATTTACACTCAATGTTTTCTTTATCGACATTTCAAAGAATTGTAAATTTTACATTAGCTCATTTAGGATATTTTAATTGTTTTTCGCTCGTCAGATTCCAACAAAATCTGGTAAGAGATTCCTTCACAATCGAACTTTGTTAGTGACTTGGTTAGTGACTAGGTTGAGATACTCCTTATAGAATAAAACAACATCATTTTATAACAGTACTACTTTTTTTATCACCAAAAGTTTAATTTTATGAATTCCAGATGCATTTGCAAATAATTTGTGCACCAACTTCATATTCTTCTTAAAGCTTTGATGTAAATTCCTCTTTTTTATGATTTTTTTAAATGTGAACTGAATTCTTGCACGTATAATCAGCAGTGTACTATATTTGCTTGAAGTTTCAATGATATATTTTGTTATATTTCTTTTTGGTCCACGTAACATTAATTAAATTTAAAAAATCTATACTAATTCTAACTACTATTTATAATTATGCTATACACATGTCTATAAAATATCTCTAAATATTATTATTGTTATTTATCTTGCTTATATTAATATATTAAAGTTTATACGGCTCGATATATTCTGCTTCGAATATTCCTTCGTCAATTCCACTTCCGTCTCCCATATTTACGGTAAAATAATGTACAAATCTTTTCCGTCCGATAAACATCTTCGAAGTCAACACAACTTGAAAACACACTCCCCCATCTGATCGTTGTGGGATGGGAAATCTCTCTTTTTTAGACATTTTCTCTCATGAACTTTAGCACATTTTCGTGTCAAAGACCAAAGTTTTGACAGTTATAGGAAAAAACGTATTCTCGCATGAGCAAGATTCCAATCTCGCATATTCTATAACCGACATAAATAATATTCATATATATTTTTCATTGTTTCAGGTATACTATCGCATTGACTATAACAACAGCGCCGCAAAAATTGTATTGTTCTGGTCATCTATCCGGTCCCAGGATGAATAGAGTGCCTCCCATTTCCACTCTGGATGAGGTGTCTCATTTTTCACAGTTTAAACCCCGCCCCGGCTGTATTTTCCAACGCTAAATTACAATAAGGTTCGTAAATCAAGAAATTTATTTATCTCTACGTAGAACATAAACGGAGAAGGAGGACCTACATAAACCTCAACCGAGTATAATACTTAAAACGGGGAGTGAACAGCTACTTACCTCTTTTAATCCTATTTATTCGAGTTGTTTGTTTGGTGGGTTAGCATTTTACTTCATACACCACGGCATTTATTACCTATTGTGATTTTTTTTATACCGAAATGCTTTTCTAATGTGCTTAAGGCTCGATATCGACGGTAATTTAATTATTTGTGAATGAAATCTGTGAAATATGTCAAATTTATTTATATCATAATATTTTTATTCAGTCGCTTTATATTTTATTCATCAAACATAAATAATAAATCTGTCAACGTTTGTATTGTTCGTTTCGTGGAAATTCGCATAATTTGAAATTCTAAATATTCATCAGCTCGAATGTTCATAGCCAGTTACTTTCCCGTTGATTAAAAATCTGCCGGAATGGATGCAAAATTTCCCAATTTAAATTTACACATTGAGCGTCAAAGGGTTAATACGTTTCCGCTATTCTCTATGGATTTCGCATATATTTCTGAATAAATTTCTGTATTCCCTATCATCTAATCAATTATAACTTTATTAATCGAATAGCGTTATTGAGCTGTTTTTAGAGTAAACACTGGCAACTATAACTTCTGCATGGAGTTATCCATAATATATTCCGTATTAATGTACTGTGTGATATTTACTAAAACCCTTTTTGGTTCATTTGATTTTAGTTTGTTTGTAAATGTTCATCCGCACGGAACTTATGGATCCCCGAACAATAATATTAATTATGACACACTGATCAATTTTATTTTAAAAATAATATCCAAAAAGCTCAACAGGAAATTTGTATCACTGATTGTTTTAAATGTTACAATGGTCGCTGTTTCTAACTGATATTGTGTATTATAACTGATATTGTACAGCTTAAAATAATATTGTGGAGTTGAGAATATATATTTGTATCATATAAAAAACATGTTTGTTATGACGGTATAATTGAATTGAATTATTTTATTTTGAAAATCGAAAATGTAGAGTTTTGTATAGTACCTATAGACCGATTTTATCAAAAAATGTCTTTAAAATAATACATATGCTGTTATTTCTGCATTGCATACACGCTTATCGTTATTTTGCACCGAGAAAATATCGTAAACCTATAGCACGGTCAAACTACTATTATATTGAATGATGAAATCAATATTATATTTCCTAGCTTGAAGTTTTAAAATATAAAATAAAGCAAAAAAACAATTATTTATAATAAATATAACAAACTAATTTTATTAAAATTAGTTTTAGTCATTCATAATAAGTTACTCCTGAAATATTCCTCTGAATATAATTAGGTTGTATTCTCGTATATGCTCGATTTCTGAACAGTGAAGATGAACAAATGCTTTGATTTATTGCTCGAAGGCTCTTTTTTTTAGTCTTTTGGGGTCGTTCAGACATAATCTATCAATAAATCTATAGACGGCCCCCGACCATGGTACATAAATGATTTCTGAGCATGTGTGCGAATGTTGATTGTTCGAAAGTAGAGAAATTGAAAATTATATTTTAAAATATTTATTTATTATTATTACATAAAAAATATGTCTCTATCATATTTAAGTTAACGAGGCGTGTTAAAGTTCATTCAATTGCTTTCATTACAAACATGTCAAGAGTTAGTTGAATTTTCTTTCTGTTTTCTTTTCCTGATGAAGAGTTTTATAATATGCTATATCTTTTTTAATTGCTATAAGTACTTTTGACATATTCTTCATTAAGATCACGTTCTTTCGTATTGACGATTTATACAGCTTCTTCTTTCTCGCCTCACTTTTCATTGTTAACTCAGCCTACGAGTCTCCAATATTGTTTATTGCGTACCATATATTATAGTTTCTGCAAAAACTCTTAATGTAAGCCCATCTTCCTCGTCAATTGTCTTGATGGCCTGATTTATTATTGTCCTCATATAATACTGTTTAATCGTTGCAATCACTGTTTGCTCCATGAGCTATATAAGGCAGGTAGTATTAGGAGGAATAAATACAACATTGATTTCCGGGTATAAATTATGCAGAAATTTTAGGTATCCTGGAGCATTTGTCTATGATTAAAAATGCTTTAATTTGCGATTATCGACAATATCTAATGTGAGTAATAGCGAATTGTGTGAAAGTAGAATGTACGAAAGTCGAGGGCAGCCTTTATTAGAGTTTCATCCACATTATATTCATTAACGGCTTTGGATCATAATCGTAAATTTTTGAAGTTCTTCATATTTTTTTATAGTTCATAACATCCTAAAAAAAATCGTATTTCTTAAGCTTTACCCATTTGCAGATAATCAGGGTAGTTTGTTTTTCGTTTGATATTATTTATTTTAGCAAATGTAGTTTTAATTAGTGGTTTTGACTATTTGTGACAAAAAAAAATAATTTAAAAAGATTTAACAAAAAAACGTATAATAAACTAAACAATAACAATGATATAATAAACTTTGTAATAGAAAATCGCCGCTGACTACTTCTTGTTTATTTTTGACAATTTAATTTATTGTGAAATGCTGATCGCCGGGTCCCAGACTCTGTTAATCACCATCACTCGTAACTTCCCGAAAGGTCTCCCATCCGCAGTACTTTCTGCATTCAGTAACGGTTAACTAGAACAATAGAATTGTTACCTTACATTTGGGACAAATCTCTCTCGCCTCACCTAAACATTCCAATTATCTTCTTGAACTTGACTCATTTCCCATTTAATGATTAAACGGTGTTACTGGTTGAGTGTTTGATTAAAATATAACCCATTTTCGCACTAATAATGTTGCCATAAATTGTGAAGGGGTTATAAAAACAGCTGTAACCCCGATACATTTACAACTGCTCTGCAGTGTGCGATTCCCAAAGTAAAATGGCAACCTACCGTTTTCATTTTAACGAATAATTAAATTTTGATATCGCCATAAATCAGGGGGTAGCTTAAACAACCCCCTTCCCCTTCTACCCTCCGCCCGCGTGCGCTTCTCTTCCTTTACATACAAAATTGATTCGTGCCGGAGCGTGTTGACTCCTGGCGCAATTGTTTCGACGAAACCGCTTTTCAAGTTCGGTAAACTTTTCCCGTCCTTCATCTGGGACTCCGCCCGGGGGCTCCGAGATCACGTCGCGGAGCTTCAGCTCGCGAATGGAAATCCGTGTGATGTTTGGCAGTTATCGTCGTTATCCGCTTCGAGTAGAGCCCAACTTACTTTTTTGAGGGTGGGACCTTTCGCAATTTTCGAATATTCCTTCCACTTTTCGGTTGTGTATTTCTGGCCATTTGCAATAACGCTTTACAACTTTAAAACTTTTATTGTTTCTTGTTACAACGCTCGAGGCGGAAGATGGTGAAGAAAGTTTCTATGAAATATAAAGACATTAAACAGGGCTAATTAGACTGGTCCGTCTTGTTGGATTAAAATCTTAATTAGCAATTTCGCATATTCTAACACTAAACGGACAATGAACAAATGCAATAATTAATTTCATATTTAAAATTTAATTAAAATATACGTGTATTTAACTAATATACGCGTATTACACATTACACTTATCTCATAAAATGTGCCATGTTTGACGACATTTTGATACATTGGAAGACAAAGAAAACGCATTTGAAAGCTCATTTTGACACAACTATCGCAGTGAAAAATTTAATTAACATTTTCATAACAGCACTCATAATCTGTAATGCTGATTTTATCTGTTTTATATTATCCAATCTGCGAAAAATTGCCTTAATATTATTATAATTTAATATTTATATGCGGGGGGGGACGTATATGTATAATATTTTCTCTCATGTTCAAGTATTTTGGTTTTATTTTTTAGAAAACCATTAATGTAAATTGGTTCTGGGTTTTTATCATTTTTTTACAAAGCGAATTTATAGCGAAATTCCATCACATGATTAATTCATGATAAAGTTTCATGCAACCTGAACAAGCGTACCGTCCTTTTAATATTCCATCATGTTTAAAATTAAAATGTCGCTTGTTCGTTATTAATTGCAATCTGTCTGCGGTGTAGACATTCTTTCTAGATATTCATTTACCTAAATTATTTTTTATTATAAAAAAATCGCAGTAGCAAAAAACCAAAAAGCTTATTTTATACATTATTAATTTTTTCAGAAAATTTGCGTTTTAGAATTTGCACATTTTACCAATTATTGCTTCAAATTAATTTTCAGATATATAACAATAGAATTGATCGTAAAATTTTTCATCTACATAAAACTTTCTCCGCATCTCCAGCGAATTTAAATTTATTTGATGGAGTAAACTTTTTTTTATGGCCGTTCATCGCTCAAATTTTAATTTTACATAAGTTTTTGTGGAAATATTTATATTTTACGCTCAAAGATCGATACCGAAAAATATTACGTTATTACAAACGATTGAATCGACACTTACAAATAAATTTCACGTAATAATCGATTAGATATTTTGCTCTCCGCTATTATTCAACAATTTAAATATATTAAGTTTGTATACAATTATATTATATATGAAGTAGTTATAATAATTCACTGCCATGAAACAAATCTCATTACATTCTTGTCACGATATAGTAGTTTATCCGCATATTAGAGTTAATAGAAATCCACTTATGTTACCCGACACCTTGTCGTAATAAATGTCTGCCATTTCTTCTTCAAATTCTGAAAAGAATTAAAAAGGGCACTCATCCCCATTTCGTTTCAGAGAATTCGTGGATTTCGTCTATGTTTTCTGACTGGAAATCCATTTGTGCTCGTAGTATATGAGGGGATGTCGTCGTGTCTGACACATCCCCATACACACGCGAAATGTTCGGGTCTCTCGGTTCTGATACGTTTTCATTTTCGGGCATTAAGATTAAGGCGATCGGCTTCGAGGGCCTGATGGGGTCCTTCTGGGGTCTCGACCTCACACCCGTCGCTTCTCGTGACGAACGGATTTACCCGACCGGACTACGCCCTTTGTGCTATTCATTTTTATGATACGGGTCCGACCTCAGATGCCGTACCCTTTTTTTGTGTTTTTATTTTTTTTTCACACCAGCCATTTTTTAACCTAACCGATAAAAAGCAAATCGCCTTTACAGTTCTAGGTGGAATGAAATAAATTGCGTAGGCGACACATCATTGTGAAACTCTTCAACATGTGATGTACGTCGGGGATAAAAACGATATCAAGTAAAAATTTAATGAAATCTATGCCAGAAAATAATTTTACGAATTTTTGTCAATTTTCCTAATTTATTTCCAGAATTTAATTATATTCATGACTGTTTTGTTATAAAATAACCACATTTATAAGTAAATTGCCGTTCATATTTAATATAAATACAAAAAAACATATTAGGGAATCAATAAATTTCCCAAAATTACTTACATACATGTATATTCATCTCAGTACTGTATGAGGAGGGTGACGATAATGAATTTTGCCGCAATCAATTGCCCTCCAGTACTCCCTCAGGGATCTAGCTTGTTCTCTTTGTTGTCCTTGGAAACTAAATCATCTATTTTTAACACTGAGCATCTCAAAATCGTCAAATCTACTATTTACCTTTAAATTCTTATTTCTAATGCATGTAGATAAATTATGATATATTTTTTTCGTTAATTTATAGAGATTGTTCCTCATCCTTGATCTCTAAGCTATATTATTATTTATTTATTTGACAATGGATATGTATCATTGCAGCTAATTCCAAAACGCCAACATCCTATATAAATGTTTGATAGATTTAATTTTAGGAATCTTCTTAAATTCACACTCACCACCTGGCATACAGAATTCATAAAGTTCATTGATTTTGTCGGAAGGTTGACCCATCTGAGTATAAATTCAGCTCAGTCGCGTTTAATTAATATTACCATAACAGATTGTTGTAGACCAGGGATGGCGAACCTTTTTCCCAAGTGGGTCAAATTTGATATTTTTCTTTAATAAATCAATGTGGCGGATCACATAAATGTATTATATAGGCTTACAAGT